>JADRCD010215225.1:0-54751 GCA_019843815.1 Montemys delectorum
GTGTGTGTGTGTGTGTGTGTGTGTGTGTGTGTGTGTGTGTGTATGTATGTGTGTATGTGTTGGGGGGAACCTGACAGGGAAGCCTGCAAACTGTCAGTCACTGCTATCAAAGCAAGAGCTAGGATTGAGGGTAATTAATCATGCTCACTCTGACAGGAATTCAGGGCCTTATCTGTACCCCAAGAAATGCCACTGGTCTCTAGTTCCCTCCTCAATAAAGGAGACTGACAGTTGCAACAAAGAGGGCCCTTATCAGATTTCAGCCAGGGAGCCTGAGGCAGCCCCAGGGACAATATAAAAAGGCTTTTATGAGGACTAGGGACCCAAGCAAAGCCTTTGAGACTCCTGGGGCTTTAACCCTTGTTGGTGGAAATGCTGCTGGACACTAGCACTAACAGGCTAGGGCTGTCATCAAAAGGTTCCAGGGTGGATATGGCTAGGTAGAAGCTGCTCCCCAGCATGGGACCTTCTGCATCACTCAGGTGATATAGAAGTAGCCAGAGAAGGGGAAAAGGCAAAAGAGACACTGCCTCTGCCTCTAGACACAGATGAGCGTCTAGGAAAACGCTGAAGGGACGCCCCACCCTTTCCATCACAGAGAATGACTTGTTCCAATGAAGACCAGCAGCAATCTGGTCAAGACACTCAAAGGGTCCTTTCCTGTCTACTAGCCGGGGGTGAGAGCCTAGGACCTAGGGATGGCCCTGCCAGGACCCTTGCTGCTTTTTTCCTGGCTTTAAAAAAGGTCATTAATCATGCCCATAGCCTGAATGAGACAATCAACGAGGGAGTCTGGAAGAATTAAAATTCATGTTAGACCTGGGAATGTGTACAGCAGGCAGGCAAGCTGACACCCCCACCATTCCTCTGTATATTAATCTTTGCCCTGTTCCTCAGGAACAGGAAGGGAACTAGCTAGTGATTTCTTCCCCTGACTTGTTTATATAGAACATATCTCCCAACAGAAGCCTGGGTAGCAGTGTTAGCAGGCGGCGGCAGCAGTCTGTGCCATGGTGCTCCGCCAAGGCAAGGCAAGGCAAGGCAAGGCAACGCAAGGCAAGGCAAGGCAAGGCTCCTGTTATTAGAAAGACAAGGAGACTTAAGCCCTCTCTCTGCCTCCAAGTGCCCGAAGCAGGGATATGTAACTTACTTACAAGATGATGTAGTACACTAACTAATTTGACTAGACAGAGGATTTTCCACAAGCATGGGTAGAATTAACCCTCAGGTCAGAATATGAAACCTTTCCAGAGTCAGAACATTCCCTAGAAGCCCTTCCCTCCCCGTAACGTTCGCCCTCCCACCCTGCACCAGGGCTGAAGGTGTCCATCATTCTGATGTGTATTTTCTTGAACTTTGTAAGAATGAAGTCATCCATAATCTTTGTGTCCCACTTTTGCTCCACATTAGGTCTATTAGAATTGTCCTGGGTGTGCCAGTCACAGCTCATTCTTATGGCTGTGTGTATGGATGTTATGTATCTATCTTGTTATCTGATGGAGACAAGATTCATCATTCCCATTTTCAGTCATCATCAACGAGTAAGACTGGCAGCTCTACAACCAGGAAGCTAATTTTAAATATGCCTTTTTTGATCCTCCAGCTTGGGTTTGCTTTAGGTGGTGTTACATTCTGCTGTGTTTAATAATGAAGTCTTGACTATGACCATACCTCCTCTTACTTTACCTCAGACTGCCAGCTTAGCACACACAAATCCCTGAGTTCAAAGGCTAACAAAGAGTTTGAAGGAGGTAGGCTGTGGTCCTCCTCCTATTTACTTGTTCCGAAGTTCAGAGTGAAGGATAGCAGTCAGGCCAGGACATACATGGCTATCTGCTTCCTCTGCCATCTGTGGCAAAAACCTCCTAGATTCTCACCTATGGTGTAAGGGGGCCAAAACCTCAGCCCAGTCTTTCCCTAGGCCGGCCCTTAAGATGCAACTCACACTGCAACCGAGGGGATAGAATACTATAAATAACTTAACTACTGTACACTGGTTCACTTATGCAAGATTTTTGAAGGGGGAAAGGAATTGAATTTTATAAATATGAGGAATTCAAAATAATTGTACATTAAAAAATAAACATACCCCCTTTTCCATTATTGTGGATATCTGGGTGGTTATAGGGTATTAAATGACAATTAGAGATGGGAGGAAGAAAAACGGTGTACTTAGGAGCAGCAGCTCGATCACCTGGGGGAGAAAAAAGGATTTAACTCGGACAGACTAACCCCAAGTCACAGATTTGCATTTCAAGCTCTCACTTGTGGATAAACTTTGAAGATAAAGCTCCCAAACCCATTTCATCTGACAATGATCTTTGTCCATTAGAAAGGGTGTCCTGGGCACAGAGCATTTAACACACCATACCCAGAGCACAGGAGAAACCACCTCCACCAAAAGGCAAAGCAATATATGTCAGGAGCACTTCCTTGCCTGAGATGGATAGATAAGCACACAACAGAAGGAAAAACACTCAAATTGCACTTTGAGGCAGACCAAGCCCTGTTCCCACAGTAAATTCTTTGTATATGCACATCAAAAACAGATCTAACAATCCACCGGGGAAAAGCAGGGGCAGTTTGTAGGCACTACAGAACTGGTGGGAGGGCAGATCTTTGAGTAAGGTTTTCCTTGTGACCACGTAGTTGCTTACCCTGGCATTGTGAAGGGTGGGGGCAGGGATGTAGAGGCAAGAAAGAATAACTTGCTAGAGGCTACTCTGGGTGTTTTTCCTAAGTCCACTGCCTCATCCTGCCTCCTTCCCACTGCTGAGTTGTCACATCTGTCCTTCCAAGAGACACAGCTGGCCTAGAGATGAGGATTTCCCCTGTATGCAAAGTTCTACCCCGTGTTAAGCAAATCCTCTGCTATACAGAGGCCAGTGGGGTGGGTGTCCTATGCTACAGGAGGAACAGGGCTTGTATGTGTCTCTAAAAGCAGACCAAGCCACCATGAGGCTGGTGTTGGGAAGTTTCTCAAAGATAGTGCAAGAAGAAGCAAAGAACAGTGCTTGAGGCCTGAGGAGACCAATGCTGAGGCTGCTCTCTTGCTAGGAAAGTCTCCTAACCTAGGGGCTGACTCTTCATTGTCACATTTTAACTTTTGCTCTTTCCACCCCATAGAGCTGGAGCTCTTAGTAGGAAAAAAATCACTCAATTGATTGACAATGTTCTGCAAAGTATCTGGGATAACACTAAAGATAACTGTAAAATCCCACCACCACCACCAGATCATCCTATTTAATGAGCCCACACTTCCGGTTTTCCTCTCAGGGAAAGAGCTTTTCTTCCTGACTACTGATGGAGTGAAAAACGCAGCTACCTATCCATGGCCCCTGCTTACCAGACTGACAAACTGGCTCCTCCCCTTGGGCATTGGAAAACTGACCATGAGGGAACGGAAGCTCAGAAACCACCCACAGTGAGTTAAATTAATACACAATTTTATTTACATGTTTGGCTTTAATTTTCTTGACACACACATACATCCCTGAGTACATGTGCAGCTAAAATGGATACCAGAGCTCTAAAATCTAAGTATCATTTGGAGAACAATGTTCTAGGAAAAGAAACTGGATGCAACACAATGTGTGTATGCGTAACTCAGCTTGGCTTTAGTCTGCAAAAGGAGGAGATGTTACTTAGCAAGAAGAGGGAAGAAACATTTGAACTTAGAGAATCTTGGGGTGTTTTGTAGAATTATTTTACTAGAGAGCGGCTAACAGGGCTTCTCTTCTTGTTTCTCCGCAGGGGTAGACATGGTCTGCAGGAGCTTCAGCAGAGCTATCATGGAAGCGGGACACAGAAAGTTCCATACTGACTAAGCTGAGGAAGGCGTGGTCAAGGAGGGCTTTGCTCAAGATGGTGGAGAAGGGTGGGTGTTTGCCGGGCTTTGCACAATCCACAGCCTTTTCCGTCTCCAAGGGCCTCATTTCCTCAGACCAGCAGGAGCTCAGCACACTGTGATCTCAGGCTCTTCTACTGGCAGACTGACCTATCAGGAGGGGAGGGGCCACCAGGGTGCAAGTAACTGAGTTCAGCCCTGAAACTAAAGGCCAAAGGCTGAAAGGCCCATCTGTTGCAGTTAATTCACCCAAATGTGTTAACAGGCGGGAGACAGCACAAAGCAGCAGTTACAACCTGTGCCCCTTCCCACACGATGGCTGTTTTTATCACCTGCAGCTGCAGTCATTTGGGGCAGCCTGCTGTGTACTGCCTCTCTCAGAGCCCCGTCCACTTCCTCTGAGGTGCCTGTATATGGAAGCTGCCACAGTGGCTCCCAGCCCGGGTGGGCATCACCCGGACTTTTAAATTCAGGTTTGTACAGTGGATCCTGTGGAATCGACTGCTTATCCTTCAAATGTGCTGGGGGCAGGCAGTAGCTGACTTGCTGCAGAGATCCCAACTGAGGAGACCTAAACCTTGAATGTCCCATATCCCACTCTGAAGAGTAACAAAATAAGACAAAGATAGCTTGCATCACACAATCAAAAGTGTAACCTGCTTCCCAGGTTACCAGAACCACACTCTAACCTAGGCTAGGAGCAAACAGTGTTCCAGGAAGGAGGTCCTGGGTCTGCCTTGGCGGCTGTCTGTGTGCTCCAGCACAGCATGGGCTCCTAGAGCTCACTTCCACGCTCTAAATCAGGAGATGGTGGGGAGCTTGAGACACTACCTGACAAATGCCAATCCTAAAACCATGCATTATGACTTCCATGGAGGTCGTCTTTTGTTGGTTTGTTTTGTTTTTCCTGCACTGAAAACTTTGTACTTACTCTTTTCCATGATAAGATAGTGGCTCTTTCTAGAGGGCAATTTGTCCCCACAGGACATTTACAGTATCTACAGGCAGGACTTCTTTGAGACAGGATTTCTCATAGCACACACAGGCTGGCTTCCAACACACCTTGTAGCTGAGGCTGGCCTTGAACTCTAATCCTCCTGCTTCTCTTTCCCAAGTGGAGAGACTAGTTATATGCCCTACACCTGGCTTCTAGAGACATTTCTGGTCACCATGACTGAGCATTGCTGTTGGCACTGACTGGGAAGAGGCCATCTACTGCTAATATTCTCTAGTGTACAAGTTTACTTCCATAAAAAAGGATAACCCAGTCCCTAAAGTCAACAGCTGCTAAGGCCAAGAAAACCTGCATTAGAGTAACTAACAAACTCGAGATTCCATGATGTGTTCTCTCTTGGGGCTGCCCCAGGACAGCAAGGCACAAAGGAAGTAGATCTACAGCAGTCCAGGCAGCTTAGCCAGCGGCAGGGCACGCGGGAGAGTCAGGGGAAACCTAAAGATGCAGACAGTGAACACCCCGAGCTCCGACCTGACCTGCCTGTGACAACGTGACTGGCCTTCAGGAGACACAGGACAGTCACCCATCCTCACTTACGACCAGGCTGGTCTAGCTGACATTTTCTTTTTAAGATCCTTCTGGGAAGAGAGAAAAACAATAAAGTAGAAAAATAAGGCAGGGGCCCGGGGCCGCTGATTAAAGCCTATGCTGCTACGGCAGCCCCTCTGAGACAGGGTCAGCGCCTGGCTTTGTACCAGCTGGGCTGGAGGAGCTTGTAAATAATTAAAAGGCAATTGGAAGGCAAGACCAAAGTATTAAGTGGATTTCTCTCTCTTAGGGCATAGAGAGTCTCCCTGCTGCCAGTCACATTATCTTTCAGGGCTGTATTTTTGTTTTTTACTCACACACACTGGCTTCAGATAACTGGAGGAGTAAACTAATTAGGGCTGCTTATACTGCTCTGCTAGGCTTGGAGACAGAGAAACAAAGCCTCCAATCTTTCTATTGCTCTTTAAAGAAAACCAGCAGTGTTAACTCACTACCATGAAGGCATAAGGCTTTTGAAAAAAGGAAGAGGAAAAAGGGAGAAAGGGTGGAGAGTCATGAGAGGGGAGGAAAGTAAAGAAAGCGGGGAGAGTGAGTGAGAGAGAGAGAGAGACAGACAGACAGACAGAGACAGACAGCCCGCGCACGCAGGAGTAGTAGCTCAGCCAACAACATCAACAACCAACAACACCAACACCCCTCCCAGATCTTAAGTTACTGACAGACCTCAAGGGATGTGTGATGAGATATTAGCAGAGTCCTAGGGAAGGGGCTGGTAGGACCCAGTGGCTATATCCTGAGGATGATGAAGCGGAGTTACATAAGTACTATGGGTCTCCTCATAGAGGGGATGAAGTCCTGGCAGTGCTTCCTGAGGCTTGACCTAGCTGCTGAACCCATTGCTATGACAGGATATAAAGCCAGGAAGCTGAGTCATTGGGCTCTAGACTCAGTCACGACATGGTCCAGAGTGGGGCCAGCTATAGGGGGTAGGGCAGAGGGTGAGCGGGACAAAGAACTAAAAAGTGGATTAGGAATGGGTGTCTACATACTGGGCAGCTAACCCGCAGGAATATTCCAACTATGTCAAAGAGATCCAATAGGTAATGCAGGCCATTCCTTTTCACGGAACAGTTCAGGTTCTCCAAGACAACCCCGAGGGGTTTCCTATGTTTTTACTTGCCTTTCTCTGTCCACATGGGACTAACTACACCAAGAGAACATGCCACATGCTGATTTAAATGAAATCTGAGGCAGCTATAAGGCTACAATAAAAACATTCGGAGTTGAAATGTCTCCAGAGACCAATTAATTAGAAGAGAGACAAAAAGAAGGCAGAACCAAATCCATCTTTTGCTAAGGTCCTCTCTGCTTCCTTCAGTCTGGTTGCCAATTATTTCAATAAGGATGGGTTACAGTGACACAGCAGTCACCACACTTACCTCTCTTCTGCATGAAGATGAAGAGGTCATCCAGAAATTCTTTCCTTTCAGGATCACCATCCAGTTCATACAGCTGCAGGCCAGACCCCAAGAAAAAACACAATGAAACATCCCATCTTGTGCCAGGTGTCATCCCAGAGCTCCTACAGGTATCTGAGTAAATGTGCCACTCACATGGGTATGTGTAGGGGTAAGACAGCCCACTACAGAGCTGCTTCTATCTTTAGCTCAAGATATTACAGACCTTGGCAAAATCTCGAGAGATCTCTCTTCCCCGGCCTCCATCAGCATCATCACTCCAGGCCAAAGCACCATTCTGAAGGAGACAAAACATAGCAATGATAGGGAGGGAGTGGGATCATGTAAGTGGAAAGGTGAGACCTTCACTCAGGGAGATACAACCTCCCTCAGCACTGCCACTCACCTGTCGCCCACTAGAAACGCCTGGTCAGGACCCTCCACTATCCTTTGAGAACCTCCTGTTTTGCTTTTGAGGTTGGTTTCAAAATATGGTGTGTGGCTGGGTCTATGGGTGGGTTTCAAAAGAATCTTCTCCCTTTGTTGATGGATATTGTTCATGCTTGGTAATGTTGAGAAGGACACAAAGCCTATGGTCCCAAGAACCCCCACTGCAGCTGATTTCTTAGAAACTATCATTCTGAGACACATTCACTGAGCAGTGGGTGCAAAGGTGCTCAGCTCAGTTCCCAGCACTGCACTGTGAGTGGTCAAAAGGCAAATGAGTAGGGCAAAGAGCCACAAGCTATAGTCTCAGCGTAGCCTTCCATCAGCCTCAAACCCGGTGAGGAGAATGCCTGACTACCCCCGAAGTGCAGACGTGGCACAAAAGCTAATTTTCATTAGGGAATTAAAAAACAAAACAATAAGCAAAACACCCAAGCTTTGGTTAGAACAAAGCTATGCCATTCAGTTGAGTAGGAGGAAAGGGGACATGCTCATGAGCCTTACTCAGCAGGTGGCTTACTCCTCATCTGTAGGAACCCACCCTGCACCCCAGAGGCATTAACAATTCCAGAAGCAGTCTCTCTCTGCTGCTACTTCAGAATTTCAGTCTTTTGGAATTTTGTCATCTTCATCAGAAAGGAATGTTCCTTGATAGAAAATCAATTGTACTTATCTTTTTTGTACCCCAGCACAACACGGCGCTGCCCGATACATAATGAATATGTGCTATTTCAACTATGAATCTCTTCAACAAAGACACAAGCACCTATACCACAGAGATGCCCAGCCACCTCTGCGCTGGCGGCAAGTATGAAATCTTCCCCGGGGTCCTCCATTCACCCTGTCCTGGTAGCTGCAACTATACCCTGAGCCCGTGACATATGCTCCCTTGTTCTCTCTCCTGGACCACAGGCACACACCCTGCTAGAAGTATGTAAGTGCCTGAGGAAGGCAAGGGGGTTAGGAGCAGGGACTTCTTGGGAGATCGATCGTCCTTTGGATTGTGCAGGACTCTTTTCTAAAACCATGAAATGATAGTCTGGGTGAGTTCGACTTTGTACACACATGCATATCCTAAACCCCTGTGTGCCTAGAAGCAAGAGGCATTACTCAGCTATCTTTTTTTTTTTTTAAAGACAGGGTTTCCCTGTAGAGCCCTGGCTGTCCTGGAACTCTGGTTGTCCTGGAACTCTGGCTGTCCTGGAACTCACTCTGTAGACCAGGCTGGCCTCGAACTCAGAAATCCTCCTGCCTCTGCCTCTGCCTCCCAAGAGCTGGGATTAAAGGTGTGCACCACCCGGCTTTACTGAGCTATCTTTTGAGGCCATACTTTGCTCTCCCTACGCAGAGCTGGTTCTCAGATGCAGACTCCTTCTTCACAGCAGCAACAGCACTCGTTGAGGCTGACAGAAGTGACCCCTTGTCAGTTGAAATGAAACAGGCTACACCAAATTGTTTTCCTGCTTATCTTGTCACCAATGTGTATAAGAAAGTGCTTGGTCAGGGACTGTACACATAAGTCCCAGAGGGAGACAGTTACCAGTGTCCTTCAATAACACCAAGCAGTAGCATTGTGGGGTTTTGTTTTTTTGTTTTTTTTCTCTTTTCTTTTCTGTTGTTAAATTCAACCCCACACTGTAATTATAGTCACCAGAAATCTAGTATCATCTGGTGGCAACCAGTACAATGAATAATCAAGATGAATTATGTCTGTCAGGTCAGCAAAACCAGACAGTTACATTTGAACCCCTTTCAAAGGGTTTCAGTGGGTTGCCCTAATGCCCAGTGATTTTGTTTAGCCAGTAATTCCTGCTGGAAAGTCAATTATCCTGGGAGCTCCTATTGGCTGAAAGACATTTAATGGGGGATCACTGTGCTTCTGTTATGTCAGCTGTTTACTGTGGCAGCTCAATTTCCAACTCTGCAGCTAGAGTTCTGAGGCTGATGCTCACAGGAGAATTCTTTATCAGTCCCCAAGATGAAAACACTGAGTTTTTGCTAATTACAGTAACTTGCAGGCATTCCAAAGGCTCAGGAACTGTGTCACACTCAGTTGGAGGGAAAGGACCTAATCCACAACCTTGAATGAGTGGGGCTTTCAGCAGTGGGGGAGGGGTGTGAGAACAAGCATGCTAGTGTGGCCACCTTAGGGCTATGTGTGAAAATAAACACCCAAGTGCCAGCAGAGCTCCACAGACAGCAAAAAGAAGAACTCTGGGGATAAGGAGGGGGCAGGGAAGGGTGGGAGAGAGGCTGGTATCCACCATGTCTCCACTTTTTCTAGATCTACCCCAATTGCAAGGAATTCTAAGCATTGGCTATAGCCATTTAGTAGGAAACAGCTTAGAGCGTGCTTGATGGAGAGAGGAGTCAGCTACAGGGTTGGGGTGGAGGGAGTGGAGCAGAAGGAAGAATTGTGAAGGACACCATAAAGTGCATGCCAAATGCACGTTAGAGTGACAGGGTTTTAGCCAGAAACATCTCTAACCCAGTGACCACAGAGCACAGTAGCCACAGGACGTAAATGAGACACTGAGCTTTATTATTTTTTAAATGCAAGTCAAAAAGGGTGTCTAGATGCATGTGAGTCTTTCTTCTCCTGTTCCAAGGCAAGGATAGCCCCCCTTTGGTGGGAGGAGTTCAGGACAGGGTTTCTCTGTGTAAATCTTAACTGTCTTGGAACTTGTTCTGTAGACCAGGCTGGCCTCAAATCCAGAGATCCATCTATGTCTGTATCCCGAGTGCTGGGATTAACAGTGGAGTATACCCCACTGCCATGCAACAGTTAATTTCTTAGTTTAAAATGTCTGGCTGAGGCCTATGCAGAGATCTCTCATATTATTATTTCATCTTGAAGCAGCTAAACTTTATTCCGCCTTACAGGGTGGTTTTTTTTAGCTATAGTGAGACTAGTCCTGCATCCTGCCTGCCCACATCACAGTCCAGCTGGGATGACAGTTTCTTCATGAAGCCTACTAGTTTCCCTTCTGGGCTGTCACCTCATGTTCTGGTCATCTGTGCCTCATCATCTCAAATCTTAAGCATCTAGAGGGACTCCTTAGCCCCCAGCACAGAGACAGCACTGACGGCTGTTGAGAGGCATGGTCAGTTTTCCTGGGACTCACTGTCTCCTCCGTCATCCCTTCTGCCTGCAATGAAAGGGTTATTACAGCTCTTTCCTCTGTTTACAATTCCAACTGGATGCTATAAATGAATTCTATAAATAGCTCACTTATGCAATTCAAGTTTTCTTGACCTACCACCAGGATGTGGACATGATTAACTAAAAAGTTATCAGCCCTAAGATAGTTTTTCTTAGACATCAAGTGTGGCTGATGGACTGCAGTAGTGGGGAAAAAATATGGAAAAAGAAGCAGACAGAGAATGGGTAAAACACATGCCAAGAGACATCTCAACCTCTGGGATTACCGGGGTCTGTAAGAAGAGTCAATGCCTGCCAGGAACAGGCTTTGAAGCCACTGGCACAGGCAGCAGTATTACAGAGCCCAGAACTGGGGCTAAGGGGAAATAAGGGTAGATGTCAACAGTAGCCAATGGTTACTTATTGCCATTTACAGCCCCTTCAGCCTCCTCTTACTTCAGAAATCTCTTTTAACATCTTTGATCTCACCAGGAGCTCACAGGAAACTGACAGTTTGTCTCCAAATACTCACCCAAAGACTAGTTTTAGCTGCCATACTCACATTCAACTCATTTCCCCCAGGGGAACCAGACTATTTTGCCTTTAAACGCCTTCAAAAAGGTAGTGAAAGAAGACTGGGAGGAGAGAAAGGGGCAGGAAGCCAGCACTGGTGTGCACTGTGTAGTATCTGCCAGAGTATATATGACACCTTAGATGACTTTTCCTACTTAATCCTACATATGGAAATGGTTTGAGTTGGAGAAAACATGGGTCAGAGAACTGAAAAGCCACTTCCACAGGTCTCACAGCTCCTAACTGGATTTGCCTGGCTTGCTTGGTGCTGACCTGCTACCTCCTGGGTTGCAAAGAGCAGCACACTGTGCTCTGCACAGGGGAATTAAGTATGCAAAGGAGAGAAAAGTCTGTCTACAGAATGGCCAGACCGAGGCCTGAGTGGTTCATTAATTAGAGAATCTTTTATTCCTGATTCTTCTCACTGGCTTCATCTGGGCATTTCAGCCAGAAGAAAATTGGCCTTTCTTGCCCTAGGAGTTATCAAGGGACACCAAAAGGGAAAAGCTTTGCCTCTACCTCCAGAACAGACTGTCTACTCTAGGATGACCAGGTTTCCCACAGGGAGAAAGGACATCAGGAGGAAGGGAAGTGGAGGAAGAGGAGAGAAGAGATTACACTTCTGTAGGGACCAGAGGAATGTGACATGTACATATAAAGGTTTCAAAATAAAATATCAGTCTTAAATGACTGCTATTCAAAATTAAAACACCGAACCTCCAATTTCTCACTTCTAGCAGATCAACAAAGAGGAGGAAATGTGAACAGACCATTCTTTGAAGATCTAAAAAGCCGCCTATGGAAGAGGAGCCAGGCTCTTAGTTCCAGCCGGCAACACTGCAGCAGCTGGGCAGAACTGGCCAGGAAGATCTCCGCTCTAGGATAAAGGCCTTCTTCTAACAGGACTGCCTGACAATGGAGAAAGCCTTCTTAGGAAGCAAACAGAGGCTTGGTTCCGAACAACCGACTACCTGGAGTCTCAAGGTCTGGAATCCCACACAAGGTGGGGATGGACCATATGGCTTTACTTTTTCTCTTTTGGGAAGCAAAAACATGATGATAAATTCAATCAGCCCACATTTCCCCCGAGAACCCACTGGGTAAGGCAGAGATGAAGCTTTCCAAAACAAACATGGTCCCCACCCCAACAGGAGGGCTCCCAAGAACCAGAAAAACAAGATGGCATGCATACACAGAGTAAGGCTGAAATACCCAAACACGGAGTGCTTGGGAGGTAGAAGGTTGAGGCTCAGAGCTGGAGGTTAGAGTGGCCTCGAGGAACATGGGCGGAGGGGAGATTTATAGTTCAAATGCGCATGGGTAGGGGATAAACAAGGCATGTTTTGGCAGGAGGATGTAAGTATGTCGAGTCTAATGTTTAAAGTGGAAACAGGCTGTGAAATGCCTTGAATACCAGGAGGAAACTTAGACTCTCAACTGTGAACAGTGGGGAGGCAGCAGACACTTTCTGAAATGAGAAGTAAGATGAAATCAATATTCTACATAGCTTTAACAAACTACTTTTGTTGGAAAAATAATCTATACACATGGATGTACAGACACCTAATGGAGCCAGGGCTGTGGGCGTCTTTCACTTTGCAGGTTTTTTCCTGGTCTTGTCACTCATATATGGACTTCTGATCTCCTAGGCTATACTAGACTTTCTAAGAGGTTCTGAGGGGAAAAGACAGAAGACAGAGCAAAGCTTCCAGTTTAGTGAAGCTTAGTGGGGGAGATACACAATTTTAAATAATTATCTGTGCTAAGGATATAGCTTAATGGTACAATTCTCGACACTGTGAAAGAAACAAAACAAAATAAATTCCATTTATATCTATGAGTTTTTAAAAAGATTGATTTTTTAAAAATTTTATCTTATATATATGAATATTTTGCCTATATGTATGCCTGTGTACCACATGCATGCCTGAAATCTCTGGAGGCCACAAAAGACTGTCATATACCCTGGAACTGGTTATTAGCTACCATGTGGGTACTGAGAATCACTCTGGCCTATGGAAGAGCAGCCAGTGTTATTATCTGCCAAATTCTTGGCTCTGGGCACTGTCTATGGTTTCCTTAAGCATTATTTTTTTTTCTACATTAGTTTTTTTTTTTCCTTTTTTTGAAACAGGGTCTTACCAGTTACAGCCTGGCCTGGAATGTGCTATATAGACCAGGCTGGCATCGAATCCATAATAAAACATCTGTCTGTCTCTGCCTCTTAAGTGCTGGGATTAAAGGCATGCACCACCACACCTGGCCCCGCATTAACTTTTAAAAGTTATTTTTAAGTAATTTTTATCTTATGTGTATGTGTGTGTTTGTGTGTACCATGTGCATGCAGGAGTCCTAGGAGCTGAGAAGAGGGCAGCAGATCCCTGGAACTGGAGTTACAGTTAAGCCATGTGGGTGCTGGGAAGCCGTGCTCTTAACCATGGCCCCATCGCACTAGTCCCTACATTAACTTCTGACTACTGTATATTCCCTGCCCCTCACCCTGGTAAAGAAGACCAGTACTTAGACAGCACTGAAGGGACAGAGTAGTCTACCATAGAAGCAACTCCTTTATAGCAGCTAGTCTTTCAGGCAAAAGAATGGTCTGACTCTTCATTTATTAAATATCTTTTTAACACCCCCAGTAGTGATTTATAGTGCCAATATAGTGTCTGTATAACTAAAGATGGGTGGGTGGCCTTGCCAACTGAGAACCTGGGCGGGGTGGGGGTTGGGCAGCAGAACCAGGGGAAATAACTCAAGAGAATCAGTTGGATTGGGCTGAGGGAATGAAAGAGGGGATGACTGAATTCTTAAGGGAGAGAAGTATGCTCTTGTGCAAACAGAGAGAAGCCAGGCAGGGGATCAAGCAGGAAGCCTTTGAGCACTAATGAAAACAGACCACTGTCTAGGGGATGGGGTGACAATACCAGTCCCACAGCTAGGAAGAAAGCCAGGTTAGAGAAGCAAGCCAGAGGCTTTACTATTGCCAAGTGGGGGGAAAAGGTCTAATATTAGCACATGCCTCCACACCCAAGAAGGCTTGGCTTTTGTTTTCCCTTGGATTGGGGGTGGCAGGAATAACCCCAGCAGACCACGCCTCTAAGACCTCAGGAGCCAGGACCACATTCCTCAGAGCCCTGCCTCCCTGGAGCCCGGAGCCTGACTTTAAAGCAGTTAAGTATCTGGGCTATTTTAGGATTACTCCTTGACCACCTGGAATATCTTATTAAAGCACAGCTCAGATGTCCGAAGCAATTTTAGTTCCCATCCCTCACTTCTCCTCAAGGCAAAAATTAACCCTTTCCCTAGGGTTAAGCACAGGGGTAAAGCTACCACTAACTCTTTACTAACGTCACTACCTTCTGACATCTATAAGAAATGTCATTAAAAGAAGAAAGAAATGAAGGAAGAAAGAAAAGAAGAAAAACTTTCCTTAAACACCTCTGTGCAAACTAGTAACTCTTGCATCTTGAGCATTCTCTAAACAACACAACGGTAATGCACACTCCCTGTCTTTTCTCCATAATCTGGAAGATATGGGCCCCAAAGGCAAGGATCTAGGCAAATTCCTAGGAACTGGCTCTCAAAGTAGTCATTAGCAAATTCACCAGGCTTCAAAGGCGCTGATCTTAATTAAGCTCATAGGTGCCAATGAATTATTCTGAAATAATAGTCCCTATCTGAAGTATTGAGGCTGAGTATGGCTGGGCCTTACTTTTTTTTTTTCTACAATAAGCACACATAACTAGATCCACAGCTCAGTATTATATGTGCCAGACATGTGATAGCTTTACTGATAACCTGGCTGGCCATGTGATATTAAAAATCTATTTCCTAGGTCTTAGCATGAAGAAAAGAAAACCACTTGTGATCTCGTCCCACTTTGACTGACTGCAGAGGAAGGCTAGGGGAAGGGTTATAGAGGAGTACTAAGGAGAGACTGGAAGTAAAAGAGATACTGTTAAAAGTACACAGATAAGATCAGGATTACTGCTCTTAACTAAAGCCCTCCAGCCCTGGGAGCACTGGAATTATAACTATCAGATGCTCACCTTCCGCTGTCAGGTAACTTCAGCAGGAACCAGAAAGAGCTTGCCCACTTCCTAAGCAACAGAGATCATTCAAACTCAGTGGCTTGGAAAAAGACCAAGTGACACTTTTCTGATTAAGCAGCAGAAAGGGGGCAGGGTGAGGAAAAGAGAGGACATGGCCCTACATTCTCATCTAGGCACAAAATCACATCACACAATCAATAACACTGGCCAGAAATGAGCTGTTCTCATCAAACAAGGAGAAACACAAAAATGTAAACCTGGATGCGAAGGCCAGATGCCAGGCAGCTTCTCTGTGGAACCTAGCATTCCACCAGCTTCCAATAGCCTGAGAGGACAACTAGGATGTAAGAGGGAAAAGGCTGAGAGCTTAGGACACTGGCCAGCCACCGCTCTGCAGGTCTCATGAGACACAATTTAAATGTATGGGAAGCAAACACTTAAGAAAAAAACCTATCGTGCATCAGGTTATAATTTTTTTTTTTTTTAAAAGAACGACTCATTTGTTGTTTTTTTGTTTTGTTGGGTTCTTGTGTAGCTGAGTGGGCTAGAACTTTCGACCTCCCAAATGCTGGGATGTCACATCTGAGCTGCCAGGCCCAGGCTAATGTTTCACTTTACTATTTCCTTACTTACGTGCATGTGTCTGTATAGACGTGTGGTACCTGTGGATACGGTGCAGGTACTCACAGAAGCTGGAGTTAGGGGCTGTGGGCCACCCAACATGGGGCACTTACAAGGGCAGCAACAGTGCCCTAAGCACTAGTCCCCAGGGTTACTTTCTAGACTCGAGGCTTGTACTCTGAATTTATCTACAGTTGTTTTCCTAAGTGCCTACTCATAAGCACTTTTGTACTTTTCTTAATTCTGAGGCAAGTGATGATAAAAACATGAATAAAGGGTGAAATGTAGCTTTGTGGTTAAAAAGCTTGCCTAGCATGTACCAGAACCTAGGTTCAATTTTTAGCACTACAAACGAAACAAACAAGAAACCACACACAAACACAGCTTCTTGAACATTCACGAGAAAAGCAAGTTGAAGTACAATACATGGGGCTCCTGTTTTTGTTAAAAATATAAACAAAATATATGGTTTTTGAAAATCTGAAAAGGTACAGACTTACCAAGAAACCACCCTGAAGTCCTTCTGACTTTTACTTCATATATTTTAAACTATATGTCATTTTTACTTCTCAAATATTTTAAAATACATTTGACAGACATAACGAATCAAATTTGTAATCCTAGTACTACCTAGTACTAGGCAGAGGTAGGAAGATTCTAAGTTTGAAGCTAGCAAAAGATAGAGTGATATTCTTTCTCAAATTTTTGAAAATTATATATTATTTTATTGAGACAGAGTCTCACTATGCAACCCTGGCTGGCCTGGAGTTTGCTACATAGACCAGCATAGCCTTGAATTCACTGAGATCTACCTGCTTCGGACTCCTAAGTACTAAACTAAAAGTGTATACCACCACTAATTAAATTTTACAAATGGCACTTTAGCATTTATTTAAATAATAAAAAAAATTCCAGACTATTAGGTAATAAAAGCAGAGCACAAAATTAAATATAAAATAAATAAATCTATAGTAGGCATTTTCCTTTAAAATACAATGGAAATACTATAAATGTTTATTTTCCATACTTCCTAAATGAGCCCAAATGACTCCTACAATCAGAGAGAAAAAAAAAACAGATGTTATATGGACTGACTGATTACTGAGACAGGGTCTTAGGCAGTCTAGGCCGTGGACCAGAGTATGTAGCCGAGGATGACATTGAATAGCCTATGCTCTGCAGAATTTAAGACACCACACACCTAGTCTATGTGGTGCTGGGGACTGAACCCAAAGCTTTGTGACTCCTAGACAAACGCTCTATTGAGCTCCAGGCTGTAAAGTTATCTTTAAAGTAAGGAAACCATTGAGAGACTTTACCTCTCCCCTGTTCTGTCTGCAATGAAGCAGAAGGCAGCACAGGGTGGCAAGCCAGACTTGCCTGGGCTCACTGCCCAGCCTCTTCCTGGTGAGACCACATTACGGCTACTTCCCTCTTTCCTCATCTGCCATTAAAACAGACAAAAGGGATGATGGGAGGTACTGGCTCAATGAACTAGAGCCAGCCATTGTCAGAAGACAAAAGTCCTAGCTGTTAAAAACACATAGAGAAAAAAGATGAAAGAAAGAAACAAAACCACTAGCAAGGAAAGGAGAGTCTGATGTGGGAAAACGACTGACTTCCCTCAAGGCTGAACAAAACCTACAGAAATCCTAGTCTACACCTCCCACACAGAGCTAAGCATGGAATCAAGAACAGAAATAGGAGCAAGCGTTAAAGCTGAGGGCTAAAGAGCTTGCCTAGCATGCACCAGAATCTAGGTTCAATCTTCAGCACCACAAAAGAAACAAACAAGAACCCACGCACAAACACAGCTTCATGACCATTCATGAGAGACAGCCACAGCACTGAGAAAAATGCAAGTTGAAGCACAACACATAGGGTTCCTTTTTTTGTTAAACAAAATGTGTGATTTAAACATCTGAAAAGGTATAGACTTACGAAGAAACCACCAAGTGACTTCTTCACGTGTTACACTATGAGTCAGTGTTACTTCTCACAAGGCTCTAGCTCAGCTTTAACACTTGCCCCTACTCCTACTGTCACCCAACTAGTTTTTTAAACTTAGTTTTAATTATTACTTTTTAATGTATTTATTAGAGGGGGCCTGTGAGCCTTGTCTCCTTCTACTTCATGGATCCTAGGGGGCTGGACTTAGGTCACCAGGCAATCAGCAGCTCCTCTGCCCACTGAGCATCTCCCTATTCCCAAGCTCTGTTTCTTTATCTTTTCTTTTTTGAGACGGGTTCTCACCAGGTATCCTCAGTTGGCTTGGAATTCACTATTTAGAACAGACTAGCCTTGAACACAGAGAGATCTGCCTGCCTCTGCCTTTTGAGTGTTGGGATAAAAGCACGTGCTACCATTCTGGGGGCTAAGGAGGGAGAAAGAGCAGCTACAGTTCTTACCAGGGGTGAGGACTGGGGATTTAATCGTTTCCCCAACCCTAGACTTCAAGGTGCAGGTCTCAGGTGTGTCAAGACCCAGAATGGAAATCACTATATAAAACTGCCGGACAGGTCAGAGGAGCACACAGCTTTGCCACCATCCCAGAGAGCCCACTGCAAGTCAGGCTCTGACCAGGCACAAACGTACACGTCTAAGCTGCTAAGCAGGAGCCTAGCAGAGGTGAAAACAAAACACCCTTAAGTAGACAGTCTTTTACAAATAAATCCCTACAAAATGAGCTTACAAAGAAGACAGAGCAAAGCAGCACAGGAGAAAATGAACAATTATACAGGTGAAGACAGGACAAAGGAAAAACATGCACTCAAATTCAAACGCATGTATCAAAAGAATGGCCAAATATGGATACTGAGGAAAGTCTTCAGGCTTCTTTGTATGCCTGAAGGGTCCATAACAAAAAGTTTTAACAAACCCTATGATTCGTAGTTTAAAAAATTAAAAGTATCTCTTTTTTAAATTAATTAATTATTTCTTTTTCATTTAGGTGTGTGTCACACATATACAGATAGAGGAGTGTGTGTATGTGTGTGTGCATGTATGTCATATGTATACAAGTACTTCCTGGAAGCCAGAAAGAATCATATATCCTGAGGAGCAGGAATTATAACCATTTGTGAACTGTCTGGAAATTGAACTCAGGTCCTCTGGAAGAACAGTAAGTGCTCTTAGTCACCGGGCCAAGTCCTTCCCCATTGCCCAGCCAACATTTTATCTTATTGCATTGGTGTTTTGCCTACATGTGTGTCTATGTGAGAGTGTCAGGTCCTCTGGAACTGGAGTTAAAGACCACATGTGTGCTGGGAACTGAACCTGGGTCCTCTGGGAGAGCAGCCAGTGCTTTTAACTGCTGAGCCATCTCTCCAGCCCCCAAATTAAAGGTATCTTAATATATAAAAGAAGGAATACAAATAACTGTTAAAACAAGCAAATTTCTAAATGCCAAAAGAATTATAAATACACTGACTAATTTTAAAAAGTAGAATAAGAAGTGCTGAAAAGAGAATTTGAAATTAGAAAAATGAATGTGAAAAAGTGAAGGCTGTAAAAGATACTAGACTGAATAATAAGGTGCAAATACTCCTGTTAAAATCTTCACCAAGGGGGCTGGTGAGATGGCTCAGTAGTTAAGAGCACTGACTGCTTTTCCAAAGGTCCTGAGTTCAAATCCCAGCAACCATATGGTGGCTCACAACCACCCATAATGAGATCTGATGCCCTCTTCTGGTGCATCTTAAGTCAGCTACAATGTACTTATATAATAATAAATAAATCTTTAAAAAAATAAAAAAAAAAAAGAAAAAGAACATTTAAAAAAAATCTTCACCAAGAACCAGGCTTAGCAGTGTACACATTTAATCCCAGCACTCAGGAGGCAGAGGCATGCAGATCTCTATGAGTTAGAAGCCAGTGTGGGCTATAAAGTGGAGTTTCAGAACAGCTAGGGCTATGGAAAGACCTTGTCTTAAAAACAAATGAACAAACATATAAAAAATTTCAAGCACTTGCTTTGAAAGCATGGGAACTGGAGTTTGATACCCAGAACCTACATACAAATGCCAGGTGTGGTGGCATGTGCTGTGTTCCCAGCACTGGGGAGGCAGGAATAGGAGAATCCCTGGGGCTCACTGGCCAGTGTTCCTGTGAATCTCACACACACCCACACCCCTCTACCTGTGCATGCACCTGAACACACACATACTTATAAAAACAGCCAAGGGGTAAAATAGTGGAAAGAGGGGAAATGACCACAAATCAGGCTTAAGGCACAGAACAGGCTTTGAATGAAATAAATAAAAGAGCTCAAACCTAGAATACTATTGTCAAGCACAAAATTGTAAAACCTTAAAAACCAAGATTTACACCAGGCGGTGGTGGCGTAAATCCCAGTACTTGGCTTTTAATCCCAGTACTTGGGAGGCAGAGGCAGGCAGATTTCTGAGTTCAAGGCCAGACTGGTCTACAGAGTGAGTTCCAGGACAGCCAGGGCTATACAGAGAAACCCTGTCTCGAAAAAACCAAAAACCAAAAACCAAACCAAAACAAACAAAAAAACCCCCAAGATTTACAAAGATAAGCAGTCAGACTCATAACAAACTCTTCA
Source organism: Montemys delectorum (assembly GCA_019843815.1). Lineage (NCBI taxonomy): Eukaryota > Metazoa > Chordata > Mammalia > Rodentia > Muridae > Montemys > Montemys delectorum. The sequence goes on from JADRCD010215225.1 coordinate 20,214, forward strand.
ACAAGAAAAACAGAGTAAAGGAAGAGAAAATGGTGGGGAGGGGGTTGGGGGGGGACACCTGGGATCTAAAGAGCTCAGAATAAAGTATAAAAAGGCAAAAGAGACAAAGAAACATTTCATACCTGCCAGAGCTGAATTTATTACACACTTCAAGTCTTAGTAAAGAGATATAGAAAAGTAGATGTAGAAATGTAGAAAAAAATACATGAACTCACTTGGCGAGTGTGAGGAGCTGACTATCCAGGTGAAACCAGAAAACAAAGTGGAACTCAATTACAAAGCACAAGAGGCTCCAACTAACAGTGCCACAAACTAGAAACAGAACTGCCTAGGTGCTATGGTTTGATAAAAGGATAAAGGATGCAAATTACAATCTAGAAGTAACCAATAAAAACATGCTGGGAACAGCTGCATGCTGGAGGCTCAGCGGGTAGAGGTACTTGCTGTCCAGCCTGACAACCTAAGTTGGATCCCCAGGAGCTACATGGTGGAAAGGGAGAAATGAATCCTACAAGTTGACCTTTGATTTCCACATGCACACCATGGCATGCACTTGTACACACACTCTAAATAAATTTTTAAAATGCCTGTCATCTTAGCAACTCAGGTGGCTAAGGGCAAGAGTGTGGTTCAAGTCTGGGAGGTGGAGACCAATGTAGGCAACAGAGGGAGACCCACAGCTAAAAAAAAAAGTAATCCATAAAAGAATAGAAATTCGAAGTATAGTTTCTAAAACCATGTAAGAGATAAAGAATGAATAAAGGCAACAATTAAATAAATGAAGACAGGACTGGAGAAAAACAAAAGAGGAGCATGCTTACGTCAAAATCAAAACAAGAGAGTGGCAATAGCACTTGCCTGGCATGCAAATCAATCTACATGTATCAATCTCAGTAGCCAAATACTAAAAAAAAAAAAAAAAAAAAAAAAAAAAGAAGCTAATTTTGTTTTAGAATATTTTAATTAAGCTCTCTCAGAACCTGATCATGCAAAAACAAACAAACAAACAAACAAACCTTAGAATATAAAGAATATGTAAGTACTCAAATTAACAAGTGCAATTCAATAGACAGAGGTAACAGTGTATCTATCAAGTAGAGAACACACATTGTTTTCGAGGACATTCATAGAAACTATCATACATAAGATTAAGACAGAGAACATATTAAGTTTCAGAGACTGAAAAACATATCAGTTTTCAAGGGCCAGAGAGGTAACTCAGTTGGGGAAGTATTCCTAGTTTGGGTTCAATTCCCAGCACCACAAAAACTGGACACAGTAACAGCACAAGTCTCAGGCTAGCTTGTGATATGCAAAACTCTGTCACAACCAGACTGCCAACCACACTAGCTCCCCAAGCCCGACCCAATTAAGCTATAGATTAATATTCCAAAAGATAAAACTCTCAGATATGGAAACAAAAACCACTTTATACAATCTCAGCTAAAGAAGCAATTACAACTGAAATTATAATATACAATTAATTCCCAGCAAGGGTTGAAAAGTTCAGTGGTCCCAGGTTCAACCTTCAGTGCCACAAAAAAACAAATCAAACCAAACCAAACCAAAACAACAACAAAACCCAAAAAGCAAATCAATTGATCAATCAATAACTGATAATGAAAATTTGTAGAATATAGAAAAAGTAAGATAGCATCACCAAAAGTATTTATAGCCTAAGATACATTCGTTAAATAACAAGAATGCTGGAAAAGGTGTTATAACTACAGTGGCTTAAAGGAAAACAAATGTGTGTAAATAAACTGACAATATAAGCAAGACCAAAAGATCATATATATAAACCTCGAGAAAAAAGGGATGGCCAGTGGTTGCCAGGGGCCAGCAGAGGAGATGAAACAGTGGGACACACGAGATTTCTAGGGCAGGAGAGTTGCTCTGTATCATGGTGGATACACATCATTGTTAAATCCATGGAATGTACAATAAGAATGCATCCCAAAGGCTGGCAAGATGGCTCAGAGTAAAGGTGGTCACGGCCAAGCCTACTGACTGAGTTTGATCCCTGGGACCCATACAGTGAGAGCATTCCACCAAGTGATCCCCTCTGACTTACTTACATGGGATGTGCATACTCAGAACACCCCCCCCATATAAAGTTATGTCATGAAATCTATTTTGTAATAATTTCTTACAAAAAAAACCCTCTAATGTAAACTATAGACTCAGTGATGATAATCTGTCAGTGTAATTTCCTTGATTATAATAAATGTACTCTCTGGTGCAAGGCAGTGATGAAAGACAGGGAGGAGGGATTATCACTGGATCTTCTGATTAAGTGTGCTATAAACACTCTCTGAATAAGTGATCTACTTCAGAATAAATGTGCGGCTGGCAGGATTGCCTCTGAGCTTGACAACTTGAGTTTGGTATTTAAAACACACACGATGGAAGGTAAGAATTCCCACAGGCTGTCCTACGGTCATCCCATGTGCCCATTCCCCCAACACAGAAATAATCTAATGATAGTTTTTTAAAAAGGTTTAGAGCAATTGAGGCTAACATCAACACCCTGTACAATGCACAAAATGGAACCAGTGACATAAAAGCAGAGTAAATTAAAAGAAAGTAGAAGTAGCAAAATATCTCAAGTGCCTACTGCCGTAACCATATTGTCTGCTGGAACACAAAAGAAGTGTGCTCCAGCGCACTTGGAGCTGAGCAGCTAGTCCAGTGGTTCTCAACCTGTGGGTCTCGAATTGGAAGTCGAATGACCCTTTCACAGGGGTCTCATATCAGATATCCTGCACATCAGATATTTACATTGTGATTCATAATAGCAAAATTACAGTTATGAAGGAGTAACAAAATAAGTTTATGGTTAGAGGGTAGCCACAATATGAGGAACTAACTATATTAAAGGGCGACAGCATTAGGAAGGTTGAGAACCATTGTTCTGGTCTAAGAATTAGACATCAACCAACAAACCAACACAAATATGAAATACGTAAACCATAACGTTCAATGGTAGCGTAGAGAGAACCTGATCCTGCACTGAGGGTGAGGATAAGGCATCTGAGTAAATGACAGTTATGATGGAGAACTGGGGAGACAAAGAGCCTAGGCAAGGCTGCTCAAGCAGAATGACCAGCAAAGCAAAGGCCACAGTGCTAACAGAGTGACGAGAGAGTACCAAAGTCAAGGCTAAAGATGGCGCAGTGGGCCTTAGATCATGAAGATTCTGAATTCTATAATTAGGACACCCGGCATATGTAGAGGGGATTAAAGCGGCGACACACCCTGCCACGGTTTTTAGATCATAACAGGCTGTGGCCAGTGGATTAAAGTGGGTGAGCAGACTTGGATGAGGTAGGTAGGTGATGGTGGACAAACGGCAGGGCTCTAGATATTTAGATGAGAAGACTGATGAGCTGTGGTAATGGGCTGGAAATAGGGACTGACAGAGGGCAGGTATGAGAGAACGCAGCTCCAAGTGCCTAACAAGACCATTTCTCTGAGAAGAAAAGTCAAAGAGAAAATGATTATTGGGGAGGGTACCAACTAAGAGTTCAGTTTTACCAGAACTTGGGGAGTGGATGCAGAAGGATCAGAGTTCAAGGATAGCCCCAGCTATATAGCAAGCTGGAAAACAACCTGGGTTACTTCAGACTTGAGTCCTGTTCCTTAAAAAATTGCTTTTAGTTGTTTTCCGTGCATTAAATTTGAGATGTGAGTAGGATATCTATCTATCTATCCATACATTCATCCATCCATCCATCTACCTACCTACTTACCTACCTATTATCTATCTATCCACCTATCTATCCATCCATCCATCCATCCATCCATCCACCTACCTACCTATTTACCTACCTATCTATTATCTATCTATCCATCCATCTATCCACCCATCTATCTATCTTGGTTTTTCAAGACAAGGTTTCTCTGTGTAGCTCTGGCTGTCCTGAAACTCACTCTATAGATCAGGCTGGCCTCGAACACAGAGATTCCCCCTGCCTCTGCCTTCCTAGGGCTGGGATTAAAGATGTGTACCACCACCACCAGTTGTGAATGGGATATGAATGTAAATGTTAAACAGGCAGTTGGGATTATATACACTGATCTCAGACTAGAAACACAGATTCAAGTAACATATATCGGAAATCCCAATAAAAGAGCCTCCCAAGGATGACATAAGCAAAAGTGGCTGCGAGTGAGCCCTGGAGGGGGGGGGGGGGGCAGGGAGACTACAGGGATAAAGAAAAGCAAGCATCAAGGAGGGAATGGTTACTACTATCAAGCCCTCTTCTCAAGTTTCAAATGAGGTCAGGGAAGCCTGGACTAGGTAATATGGAGGCCATTAGAAACCTTAGCAAAAATGAAAAGGCAGGGGTTCCTGTTGGAGTGTGTCAGCAAGGGTGACAAAATGACAAGTAAGGTGCCCGAGTGTTCTGAGAAACCATTTCTGGGGACACGCACAGTCTCCAGGCTGCTTTCAAAAGCAAACTCATGTCTTCTCAACAATCACATGATATGTGGATTTGAAGACTACAGTATTTTAAGTTTGAGAGAAGATGTTTAATTACAGAGAATGATTCAGAAGAGAGGAGTCTAAAGAGTCAGAAAATAAGAGGGCTTCACTGAAGGAGCAAGCCCCTATGACTCTAGGAGAGAGTGGGACCTAAACCCCATGCAGAGGGGATTAGTCCTTGAGGATAAGAAGCAACCTAAGCCAGCGACCACTTATGTAACACTCACAGACCCCTGTGCTAACATGAGAAGCACAGCAGAGCATCATGGTTCATGCTCACACAGCCTCAGGGACTCTAGAAGACTTGTGCTTGGCCACAGCTCTAGAAAACCTACAGGAATTGTCCTCAAGTAGAAGTACCTTATCTATCAGGGCAGTAGGACTGAAAATTAGAGCCTTAAGTGTCTAGGAATTAGTGACCATTCAACCTAACTTTGGACATTATATACATTTTGCAAAGATTTTTCACATTTCTATTTTTCTTCTACCTTGTAGCATCTATACAACAACTCCAAGGATAGTGGGAGAGGATTAACATCCCTCGGGGCAGATGTCTGCATGGATTGAATATAGATGGTTAAAGTGCTTGCTGAAAGCACGGTGACAAACAAGTGACCTAGAGCTACACTTCCTGCCTCTCATAATCAAATCTGCTAGTAAACTGCAGATGTAAAGAATCCGCCTTAATCTTTGTGGGTTAATGTCTAGAAGGGCAATCAAGCTCCTTCATAAACTGCCATAAATATCACAGGGCTGGGCTGAAGAGCCACTTAAGAGACCTCAAGTTCTAGATCTCAATCCTCTCTCAAGTATAGTGTATTCATTGTGATGACTACCAAAGGCCATAAACTCAAAATGAACTTCAAAACTAGAATTAAGCCAGGTGTGGTAGCACATGCCTTTAATCCCATCGCTCAGAAGGCAGAGGCAGGTAGACCTCTGAAATTCCAGGTTAACCAAAGCTACACAGTGAGAGAGACCTTGTCTCCAAATAAGTAAATGAGTTAAGTAAATAAGTAAATAAGCAAATATAAATAAATTTTAAAATGAAAAGATAAGAAAAAGGCCAGGTGTGGTGATGGAGGTAGGCAGATCTCTGTATTCAAGGCTACCCTAGTCTATATAGAGAGAATTCCAGAACAGCTAGGGCTACACAGAGAAACCCTGTCTTGAAAACAAAACAAAACAAAACAAACCCCCCAAAATCAAAGAGAAGTAATACACAGAAAGACCTTGCTTCAAAACTCAAACAAAGCAAAGAAAAAAATAAGTAAGCAAGTAATAGCACAAAAGGAGAAAACTCCTCAGCTACTAACACGGAAGCGTGAACGACAGCCTTTGAAAGCACAGCCTACATTCTGCCTAATGAAACCATAGATAGCAGAGTTCTCAACCCTAGCACTCTCAGCCAGATAATTCCTTGTTAGGAGCGAGCAAGGCTTGTCCCATAGTCTGTGGGATGCTTAGCAGCATTCATGGCTTTTTTCATTAGAAGCCACTAGGAGCACCCCTGATTCCAGATGCAGATACCACAACATTTCTTGACACTATCTGGTGGAACAGTAAAAAGATCAGCTCCTACTGAGAGCCACTGACGTAGACAGACTATGATTCCAGATACTGGGGGCTGGAAGACACACTACAGAGAAAGCGGAGAGAGCCTACCACCTTCTCTTTCTAGGCAACAGTTTAAACAAGTTTTGCAGAACCTCTCAAATGTTTTGCATGAAGTACTTAGCAAGTATGTACCAAGCACAGTAGGTCTACTGATGTGGTCCACACGCCAGAGGGATAGATCCAGGAGATTAGTTTGTCAGAGTGTTAGAAGAGAAAAGACAGGTGTCTCACTCCAAGCTAATTACCTAGCAGGGATAAATCTCTTATAGTAAGACAAGACTAACCTTGATTTTTGTTTTTCAATTTATTTACTTATTTTCTGAGACAGAGTCTCATGAAGCACAGCGTGCCCTCAAGCTCAACTACACAGCCAAAGATTATTTTGAAATTTTGATCTCTCTTTCATCTCCTCAATGCTGAGCTGCAGAAATGTATCACCAAGGGGACAATGTGTCACTGAGGATCAAGCTCAAGGTCTGTTTGAGCACTCTGCCAACTGAATCTCACTAGAGCCCAATTTCCATTTCTGTGCCATTAACTGCCCACAAATTCAATGATTTATTAAAACAAAACAAAACAAAACAAACTGTAAACCAAATTGCTTCTTCTCAAGTAACCTTCCTTCCTGTCTCCAGCGCATATAGCACGGTCCTTCCCACCTGCCTTAGAGCTTCCTCTGCATCTATCCTGCAGAGGTGCTGGCAGAAGGCTGAAAAGGCAGCAAACAGCTTCCAGGTGTTCAGAGCAGGCAATCCCATGTTCTTATTAACATGTGATGAGCAAAATTTAAGAAGGGTTATCAATTTTTCAGTTGCAACTTTTCTGAAATAAGACTCCTCCATCCTAGAAGGAAACTCTAAACAAAACCTTATACAACAACAAGGGGTTGAGGAGGGGCCAATATTTATTAAGCAGTAAATTTCCATGGTTTGCACTAGGCTGGCAATGCAAAGCTACACATAGTAACCAAAGTGCCTGGCAAACTATGCAGAAAACCAGTCATATACACCCTGGACCCACATGCCTATCAAACTACCCGTCACCTTCCTGTTCTGTGGAAGGAAGCCTAGCTCCATTAATGGGCTCAAGACAAAGCCTGTATTGCTGAAACACCCACTGTCCAGGCAGAAGACCACCCCTAAAGGCAGCAACCCCCTACACCCCCAAGTTGGCTGTGTGATCTCCTTTGAGAAAAGGGACACTCAGTTCTTTGTTGTCTTGTTTTACAATTATTTACTCTGCCCATAGAAATCTGACGGGTTTAGAATGGTAGGTTCCACAGCGTTATCCATCTTCCCATCACCCTGATGCCAGAGAATGAACCAGGCCTTGAGAAGCAAATATTTTGCATGGCTTGCTTTGAGAAGAGAATCCATGAGGTAACTTTAACTCTGTGCTGTAAGACCAAGATTTCAGAAAGAGGGTAAGTGTACCACTCTGAAGTTTTTCAGTTTGCAAATGCCTTCCCAGCTCTCACTGACTCCTGTAAAACATTTTTAGAGAATTCTCTACTATGCTGTACAAAGGGGAGAAATTACCTCTTCTACTTTGGTATGTATATCAATGTTTAGAAAATAATCTGTTTTAGAGTATTTGCATCACAGAGCAGATTGGGCAGGGCTTGAGTTGATTTAGGGAGGACCTAAGTTACTACATCCCACTTCCAACCCTACCTTGAGGTTGCCGCAGCACCCCTGATAGACACCTGGTTCTCTGAGGGAGACTTGCCTGTAGCAGGCAGCCCTGGCACAGAGACTCTGCCCAAATATACTGTTTGGAATAAAGGATACTATAGCTCATTAACAATTAGGATCTTGTGTCAGCTGGAAAAGGTCTTTGAATTGTTGCTGGAGCAAGTGCTACTTAACATCTATTCTCCAAAAGTTAATTACTTAAAGAACAAAAAGCCAAAGAAGAACAAAACTAGCCAGCCAGTCTCCAGGACTGCCGGTTTTTACAGGCTCTCTCTCAAAGCTGTGCTCTAGTCTTCCGTCCAAAGCATAACTAAAAACATTTTGAATCTCAAGCACATTACTTAATCCTTTAAAACATGTTTAAGGGATGGTAAAAGTACCTGCCTCCATACCACCTGACCTGAGTTTGATCCTGGCGGACAGAGACAACTGAGGATGACTCCTCTGTTCTCTGACCTCTACATGAGCATTGTAGCATGCACACCCACACATATACACAACCACACACACTTTAAAGTTAATTAAAGCAATGTTAAAACAAGGGAAGGGGATGGGGAAGATGACTCATCTGGTAAGGGCACTGGCCACCAAGCAGCCTGGCTTCTATCCCTGAGCCCCACAGTGTGTAAAGAGAAAACCAACTCCAACAAGTTCTCCTCTGACCGCCATATACCACTATAGCGCATATACTATGTACACACACACACACACAAAGCAGAATGTAGTAAAACTTTAGCACTTACTCAAAACAACAAAAACAAAAGAGAAGCTCACAGACCAAACTGAAAAACTAAATCTATAAGAGAAACAAGAAATGGTCTCAAAGGCTGTAAGACATTGTTGCCCATTGTCTTACCTTCTGTCCCAACAGAGTTCTTCTCTATATTCAGAAGGAAGGCAAATATAGAATGAAACATTAGGCTTAGCTACTCTGGCATTTGTGAAAACATTTTTGGCAGGTGTTCTGTCAAACAGTCTATATTTAGTATTTATGCCTCAGAAACTTAAATGAACTCAAAGCCTTTGAGCTGCCAATAGCCAGCCTCCAGAGCACTGAGCTGTGCAGCCACAGGGCAGCTGCCATACAGAACGCAGGGCCGGGCACCCTGCCACAGCATACACGTGTGCACGCACACGCCGGTCCTGAAGAGTCTCTTTTTTCAAAGCTCTAATGGCTTGACCTCAACACCTGCTGCACTTCCTGAAGACAGACAGGCTCTGGAGCTCCACTTGTTCCTCACACACAGGGCTGCACTTTCTAGGAATGACCGCACACACAGAGGCTGGCCAGCTGCCAAGGCGGGGGCAGCAGCAGCCTGGGGCCTGAACTTTCCCAGTGTTGTCAGGGCGGTTCCCGCTACGAGCTGACTCAGCGGCCACCATGGAACTGTGCCAACCACACAGCAGTGCAGGGGCTGCCGGCAACTCACAGATGTTTTACTAAACCAGAGAAATCAGCCAGGAGGCAGATCTGGGCTGGTGGCCAGGGTGCTGCTGTCGTGGAAGCTGGGATTCTGATTCTAGTCTTGGCTCTGCGGCTACCTCAAGTGATCTGTGTCTCCGGGTACCTTCTCTGCACCCGAGGCATGCCTCTTATGATGTGGATAAGGAAGGCACAACAGTTGTACAAAACAAGTCCTACGGCACGTCCGCCACATGCTAAAACAGTACTGTTTTTAACTTTATACCTCAGATGGCCTAGTACTTACTCTGCACCCCTGGCTGGCCTCAAACTCATGATAATTGCCTCAGCCTTAAAAATCGGGAGTTTGTGAATATAAGCCATACTTACCTTCATTATTTTCAATCTACAGTTGAGAAAACAGAAGCTCAGAACAATTCAGAATGCTACCAGGAGATCCCTGAATAGCCACGGGAGGGACGGGATCAGAACCTACTGCTGGCATTGCTGTTAAAAACTCAGGCAAACCGCACAGGGCTCCTTGAGGAAACAAGGCCTGATCTGTCAGCCTCCAAAGGACCTGTTTCGTTATGAGTTCCCAGGTGCCTTTTTGTGAGCCATAGCTCTTCACAAATGGCTACTAAGCAGCACCACTGGACCACACAGTGAATGTGTGAGCTCAAAACATCTAGGTACTAATGGCCTTATCATGAATGTCCTGTCTATAGTGCCAACAAGTCACCCTGGAACAATTTGTCATTACTCTCATACTTTGAATAGTGAAAAACTGCAGTGCAGGTCACAAAGAAATTATGAAGACAAAGACTTAGTTGAGAAGAGATTCCACAGGCTACACCCTCCAAAATGATTCATTATTAGGACTCCACTGCCCACCTATATAAAAAGCTTCCTACTAGCATGTGGAGGCCCTTGTCCCTAGCACCTCTAGCCCCACCCTCACAAAAGAAACTAGTAAACTCCGCACAATTGACTCTGATATGCAATCGTGTTTGGAACTAATTTCAACTTTCTTTGGGTACAAAGGGAAATCTGAGGTCTCCCTTCCCTCTTTCTAATCAGATAATATAAAGATAAAACAAAATCACGTCTATAAGGCTCTTGAGAACTACACGTAAGTGCTTTAAACAGTTATCTTCAACTTCAAAACAACAAAAGGACATGATCTTGGTTTGCCTGGAGCTAAGAAACTCTTAGAGAAAAATCATTCTACATTCCCACTAGAAAACTAATTAGAACCATGAACTTCATTATTTAAATTTTTCTAGACAAGGTCTCACTATAAAGCCCTGCCTGGCCTGGAACTCAGTATGCAGACCAAGCTGGCCTTGAACTCACTGAGATCTGTTTGCCCCTGCCTATTGAGTACTCAGATTAAAAATGTATACCACTACACCCAACTCTTTTATTTTATTTTTATTTTATTATTACTATTATTATTCTTGTTATCATCTTCAGGTTTTTGAGACAGAGTTCACTCTAAAACTCACGGTGGGCCTCTTCTTCCTCCACCTCCTGCATGCTGGAACTACAGGTGTGAGCGAACCACCTTGGTTTTTATATAGTTCTAATGAACACAGTTGTTATCTCATTCTTCCTTTAAAAAAATAAAGGAGAGTCTTTAACAGAAACTTGGAACAAACTACGTTAAGAGTAACATATGCGCTTTACTGCTCTAATGAAAAAGAACCTTCGCATAACTTTTTATGGTCCTAGAAATTAAGTGTAGGGCCTTACACTATCATGGAGCAACACCCTCAGTTCGAGCAAACAAATGCTGAGGAAAAACTTCATTGTTTTCATATCTAGGTCAGTAATGTGGGGTGAGAAGGCATAGTTTCAGTTTGTACTCATCCTACACCCTCTACAGCTGACCTACAGGTAGAACAAATGGGTTCTCACAGCACAAAGACTGACCTGCTTAAGCTGCTCGTCCAGATTCCAGCTCGGCTGCCCAGCTGTGGGGACAGAAGGTGGGGCCTTGGAAGCACCTTTGGTATGGTCTTCTTTAGTTTGTTGTCCCTGTGGTGAGAGTCCAGGTCCTGGGAGCAGGCTGGACATGGGCGCTGCTCTGGGTTCCTGTCGAGTTACTTTTTGCATGTGGAAATATTTGGAAGTAGCCTGGGCCTCTTTTTCAGCCACCGCTGCAACATCATCGTCTCCATCTTCGTCTTCCAGACCTCCTTCCTCTTCCTCGGGCTCGGAGTTCATGTGGCTCTGCTCAGACATTCGAGCCACCGGTGTGGCTGGTGGAACTCTGGCTAAGGGACCCAGAACAGGGCTACCAGAAGGTCTCCCGGGTGTGACGGAAAGGAGAGCAGGCTGTGTGCCCAGTTTTGAGGCATACAGGAACTGTGCTTCTCTCGTCTGTGGTCCCTGCTTCTCTCTGGCATCCATCTGTAGCAGAGCCTGCTGTGGCTGCTTTTGCTGCTGCTGCAGAGGCTCCATTACTGTCTCAGGCTTCACCCACAGACTGGCATGGCTCTCAACCTGGGCACAGCCCAGCAGGCACACTGGGTCTATATTTTAAGTGAGTAACCAAAACCACAAGGGAGGAAGAGGAGGGGAAAAATACTATGTAAAACAGGTATAAAAGATTTTCTTTTCTCCAGTAAAGTTCTGAATATGAATACTAAATGCTCCTAACCCTGACTTTCAGGATGAGTAAGTTATATGGGTTTGGAGGGTGGGGAGGGAAAGTTATAAAGAGAAGAGGATCTAAGAGGGGAAGCAGGGTGTGTGCAAATCTCAATAGCCGCAGATTAAAGCATTTAAAAAAAAAAATCAGAAGATAAATTTAAGTCTGCTAATAACTTGAGTTCTCCTCTCTTACGTTCTACATCATCAAACATTTAACTACCAGGCTTGCACTGTACAGGGGTTTGAACTGTGAAACCGGCAATAACTATGAACACTGCAGTTAACGAAGGCAAAGAATGGCCCGGCTGCAAAAGAAAGAATATGGCTTCTATTCCCAGGCCCGCTGGAGAAGATTATTACTCAGGGTAGACAGAGCAGCAGGCAGACAGAATGACTCTTCTGATGGAAAAAGCAAGACCAAGCAAAGTGCTCTCGGTTTAAACTTCACAAATTTCCCAGATCAAATTGCAGGGCAGCTTGTTGAGTGGACTGAACCAGGCTAAGTGGGCATGATAGCCTCCCAAAGAATCCGGTTTCAACAACATGAAAGAAAGAAACAAGCGAGGAGGCGGGCCAGTCTCAAATTGCAAGCTTCCCTCAAAAACAAACAGGGGGGAAATTCCTCTGGAGATTTTAAAGTTAATTAATTTGAAACAGGTACCAATATTGTCTAAACAAGTTAATGTTTTTTTTTTTATAAACCACAAATAAATCTCCTCACATCCTCTTTCTTTCTGATTCATTTCTACTATATTTATTCTATAAGTACAGTAAGAAAAGACTTCCACTCCCAAAGTATCCTGGGGGCAGGTTTATCTGCATTCTTACCAATCTGTCTCCAAACACAAATCCCTTTCACACTCTTCCACCCCTAACCCTTCCCAGGCTCCCCCTTCAACACACCTCACTTAAGTTATATTTTCCCACAAGTCTTCCTCAGAGCAAATTTCAGGGTAAAAGAGGACTGGCAACAGGGTGTGCAATTTTGTTGCCACATGAAAGGGGAAGCTGCACTGTGCAGGTTGGGACTTGATATGTGCATTGTCCCCATGTTTTAGGATTGAGTTGGAAGATAGGAAAATGAAACCTTTACCATCTTCAAAAATTCATGGGACAAGCAATCTCTAACAAGAACACAAAAATGGCTTTGATTTATAAAATTTTACATGTTTACAGAATACAGTTTTTAAAGCTGGGGGAAGGGGGAAAGTTCAAAAACCAACCAGAGCCATGCTAGACAAATCTCATTTTGTTTCTTAGAAACACTTGGTTGTAGCTTTCATAGGCAGATAAAAGATTCAAATTCCAGTTGGCCTCTTACTGTCTCTCCTTCCTCTTGGCAGTTTGGAAAGTATGAGCTATGCCCGCAGCAATACTTTCTTTCTGCTTTAGTTCTTATACTGTAAGGAAGCCTGAAAGTTGGCAAAAGTGTTCATTTAAAATAAAAACCACTTTGGGGACAAAAATACCAAAACAAAACGCACACAAAAGAATAACAAACAATTCACTGGTCATTTAGAAATATTCGAATAATCATTAAAGACAAACAACACAACTGGAATATTTCAACCAACTCCTGCCAGTCATTGTACAAACTGTTTCTAGTCTGGTTGGCACCATCTTCTCGCTAGGCTGTCCTCAGCAGGGGAAGAAGGGTGTCCGATAGCGTCTTTATTAAGACAGAGATGACTCCGTTTTACAACTCAATTGGCACATTCTCCCGCACGGAGGTCCATCTCATCCCAATCCCTAAGCAGCCAATGATTCAAACAATACTACTAACATCTAGAGAATTTACGTCTCAGAAATCATCCCTCCATCCCTCTTAAACTTCCCAGACCTTCAAACCGAGAGCAACGGACTGCTTGCCGCTTGAGCCCGCCCTTGCTGACCATTTCCCTTACCTTCGTTTCCAGCTGCTCTGTCCCCGACCCCCTTCGAGCCCCTCTTTCCATTCTCTGCCTCCCACCCAATGGAGCCCTATCACTTTTACTTCCATCAAGCCCCTCTCTGTCAATCTCCCGGCTCTTCTCTAATTCAGCCACCTAAGCTCGCTCTGCGGTTGCCAGGGGGGGAGTCCCTTACCTTTCCCATCTCTTTATCTCAAACCATTCCTCTGGGCACAGGGAGGACCGGGCTCCTCCCGGTGCTCTCACTTCTTCTCAGCGGACCCTGGCTTCACTAGCCCGGGTCTCCCCTACACACCTGCCTCAGCTCCCATTTCGGTCCCCCTCCACCTGCCACAGCCCCGCTCCCGCCGCGGCAGAAAGAACCAAGACCCGCGCCGCTCACCTATGTGCGGCGTTCCGGGCTCGCGGGTAGGGAGGAGGCAGCCGCTCAGACCCCAGAGTAGCAGCTGAGCCTCCGACTCCTCCGCAGCTGGGGGCCACAGCCGGGGCGGGGCCCGCACCGGAAGCTGTGCCGCGGGGCCGGGCCGTCAGCCCGGGGCGGGGGAGGGGCAGATAGGGGCGGAGCCCCACTGAAGGGGGCGGGGCCCGAGGCCGGAAGCAGCTAAAAAGGGAACGAAGTGGGGGTGGGTGGGTAGTGCGAGACGGAAGTGACTCCTAGAGACCGCCCCCTAGTTGAAGCAGTGGGCGGAAGCTATTTAAGGCGGGCGGAGGCTTCAGCCAATGGGAGAGCCCAGACACAGAGGAGTTCCGGTGTGGGTGCTTTCGCGGGGAGTTGAAAAGAGCAGGGCTGACTACAGCGCAGTTTTCTGGTTGGAGCGGTTGCGAATGGCTTGTAATAAGTGAGAGAAAGGAGTATAGAGTGTTATCTTTCAGCTAGTCTTCATCAAGCATTCCCGCTTTTTATTAGTTTTTTTTCTAAACTTCACTTTTTGGATTGAAATTTTCCTGTCCTGGACCACCACCTCTATCAAACCCAAACCCCACCCCATCACAAGGGTTAATATTTTCTTTCTTCAGGTTCCAAAGGTAGGAGCTGAATCCTGGCATCGCTTATACAATAAAACAACAACAAAACCTTGCCTTCTGAGACTCCTGACTCTGGGGAACATCTGTCAATTTATTCATGCACTTCCTTGTTTTAACTTTCTCCCAAATGACCCTCGTCCTTGATCCAGAGTCTACGGCTCGCTTAGTTTTGGGTCTTAAACCAATCCCAGCCAAAATCTAGACCTTATTGCCAAGTCTGTCTTGTCTTGTCTCTTCCCTTCCCTTCCCTTCTTTCCCTTCCTTTCTCCTTTCCCTTCCCTTTCCTTCCTTTTTCCCTTCCCTTCTCCCTTCCCTTCCCTTTTCCCTTCCCTTCTCCCTTCCCTTCCCTTTTCCCTTCCCTTCTCCCTTCCCTTCCCTTCCCTTCTTTTCTTTTTTGATAAAAGGTAGCTCATCTATTTAGCAAGAGTACTTGGCCATCAAGCTCCAGGAATCCTGTCTCTACTTCCAAAATGCTAGGATTTCAGGTGTACACCACACCTGGCTTTTTACTTGGTGTTGAATATCCAAATGTAGACCTTTGTTCTTTGGTACCAAGCTCTTAACTCACTAATCCATCTCCTCAGTTCCTGATTAAGACTTTTATATGTTTTTAATTACTTTTTTTTTTTAGTGTGTGTGAAGACACTGAGCCATTTCCTCCCTCCTTGCTGAAGAATTGTAACATAACTCTTCCTCAACTTTATCAGAAGCTCCAATCTGCTGAAAGCCTCTACCTTATCTCTTACATATTAACGGCTTCTCCTTCTTTCTGAACCAGGATTCAATGGCACTTCATTACAACTCCAATCCTTCAATCCCACCCTAACGGTCCCCAGAAAGGACTTACAACCCCAATCCTTCAATCCCACCCTAACGTTCCTAGAAGGGACTTACATAATTTTCATTCTTGTATGTAGTCGTAGAAAATGATCTGGTTGAACAGATTGAAATTAAATTGTCCATTTAAAATGAATTCTAAGCCAGGCAGTGGTGGCACACGCCTTTAATCCCAGCACTTGGGAGGCAGAGTTGGTGGATTTCTGAGTTCGAGGCCAGCCTGGTCTACAGAGTGAGTTCCAGGACAGCCAAGGCTACACATAGAAACCCTGTCTGGAAAAACAAACAAACAAACAAATGCGTTCTAAGCAGTGGCTTCAAAGTTTCTCCTTCTACTCAGTGTGGCCATCACTATCTCTGTGAATCTCTGACTCTGTTTTTACACACCACTTCCCCTGCTTGTCTTACCATATAAGTCCAGGAAATGTAGAATACCCTGAAATCTAGAAATCTACTTTGATGTGTTCCCATTCTATCTTTCCTTTTTATAAATGATGAAATCAAAAATAGCAAACTTCTCGTACATGCCTGGTCAGGCCCTCAGTTGAGTATTTGTTGATCAGCAGACAAAACTCATTTCCTGCCTTCAGTGATCTTTACTGGTTCTGGAGCGAGAAAGCAAAATACAGAGTGTCAGATAAGTGCTATGCAGAACAAAGCAGGGTAAAGATTAAACAATGGTGTCAGGCAACTTCTATTTTTAGATACTGGAGAAGAACTCATTGATAAGGAGCTCTTAAACTGAAGTGGGACTGACTTGATAGGGCTGAACCACATCTAGTGGATATCTAGAGAAAGAATGTTTGAGCAGAGTTAACAGCATACTTGAATGCTCTGAGGTAAGAATGAATTTGACAAGTTAATAGGAAGGGAGATACTAAGAATAACAAGGAAGCACAAACTCATAGCAAACAGACTTTTATGGCTAAGTGAGAGGTAAGTAGTAGAGATTCTATAAGGAAGTAGCCAGGGACTCAAGCATGTAGACTATTGTAGACTATAAAAAACAATTGTGTTGCCGGTCGATGGTGGCACACGCCTTTAATCCCAGCACTTGGGAGGCAGAGGCAGGTGGATTTCTGAGTTCGAGGCCAGCCTGGTCTACAGAGTGAGTTCTAGGACAGCCAGGGCTACACAGAGAAACTCTGTCTCGAAAAACCAAAAAAAAAAAAAAAAAAAAAAAAAAACCTTGCTTGAAAAAGATTTCTCATTGTAAAGACTTGTTTTTATTAATTAATTAATTATGTGTAGGTATGTGCGTGTGTGCATGTAGGTATATGCACATGGGTGTGTATGCATGTAGGTATATGCACATGGGTGAAGATGCCCGTGGCTCTGGCCTTGTATCCCTTGTCTCGAAAAACAAAACAAAACAAAAGCAAAACAAAACAAAAAAACAATTGTGCTCATTTCTACTAACACCAATGGAAAGTTTTGAGCCAGAAGGTCACTTGATCTTATTTCAATCTCTAAAAGAACCACTATAGCCATGGCACCGAGAATAGAGTATAAAGCTAGAGAGAAAAAAATAAGGGCAATAATCCTGAAGGAAGATGATGGCATCTTGAAATCGATGATGTCATGAGAGGTGGTGAGAAGTGGTCAGATTTTAGGTCGATTTTGAAAGTGAAGCTGCCAGGATTTGCTGGTATTCTGTTGTATAAGTTAGAGGAGAGTCAAGGAAGAATCAGGTTTGGAGCCCAACTAACTGGTAGAAATGCACCATGCACCTGGAGGACGTTATCAGAACTATTATTAGCAAGAAAGAGGAACGCCGAATTGATATGCATAACAACCTGGCATTAGATATTACAATATAATAAAGACATTTTGTTGAGTGAAACAAGTCAGTCACAAAATTACACTCTTGGAACTAGAAAGATCTGGAGGGGTGATTAAAAGCGGGTAGCATAAAGGAAAACATTTTAGTTGTTAGGGTTTTTAATCCAAAAAAACAAGATGGAAAGCACAGAGGGAAAAGATACCTGAGTTTGTCTTCTGACCTCCACATATATTTGTGTATGCACACATGTGAAGACGTCTTAAGATTGACAGGCCCTATCTGGGGCCTTCATGCTTCATTATCCTCTGGCAAAAAGAAGAGCAAAAAAGCAAGAAGGGCACAAACTTGGTTCTGTAAGAAGCCCACCTAGTCTCTTGGTGCAATAACATTAATCTGCTCACAGAGGTAGACCCATCATGAGGTAATATCCTCACCTACCAACACAATTGCATTAATGATCAATGTCCTGTTCCTGAACTTACAGGAATGCATTCAAAGCACTGTCTCCGTTATTTTCTAAAAACAAAAAAGCTTTTCCCTTAACCCAAGACTCTGTGATTAAAGCATTATATTTCGCTATTCTTCCAGTCAAAACTTAGAAGTACTCTCCCCTGGCAATGGGCAAAGAAACACCTTGTTAGTAGTGTGGTCCATCCTAGTTTGATGCCTGGCTCTGTGGCCAAAGCTGTTTTATGACTAGGAATCATAAAAATCAAATCAAATCCAGGCAGCACAGCATGGGAGGAAGAAGACAGACAGAGCCCTCTGTTTAGTCATGTGGTGCCACATGTGGAAAGCCAGCAACAGGCCTGCTTTCTGCCCCACGGCACAGGTGGGCCACAGACACACAGAGCCCTGTCTACCACCACACAGCATATCCCAGCAGACAGAGATGTCTGGACCACCATGCCACCCATAGACCTGCCCTCCAACCATGGCATAGGCAGGCCGTAGACACTTGCCTGCCACCACACCACTCACTGAGGATGGAGAATGTCACAGAAGGGGGTCCACTAGTCATGTGACCATCCTGCTAGCCACCACAATGTTTGAGTATGTGGTGGTCAGACAGGAGAGAAAGAAAAGTGGAGCAGCTTGAGCATTAAGAAGAGAAATGGAGGGCTGGGAAGATGGCTCAGCGGTTAAGAGCACTGACCCCTCTTCCGAAGGTCCTGAGTTCAAATCCCAGCAACCACATAGTGGCTGATACTCTCTTCTGGTGTGTCTGAAGACAGCTACAGTGTACTTACATATAACAATAAATAAATCAGGAGTGAGCAGGGCCAGAGTGAGCAGAGGTCCTAAATTCAATTCTCAGCAACTACATGGTGGCTCACAACCATCTGTACAGTTACAGTGTACTCATATACATAAAATAAATAAATAAATCTTGAGAGAGAGAGAGAGAGAGAGAGAAAGAGAGAGAGAGAGAGAGAGAGAGAACTGGAGAGTTAAGGGTAGAGAGGAGGAACCTGTTGTGAGTTGGCTTCAACTGCCACTGAGGGTCATTTCTAGATCCAAGCTACAGGGGTCAGTGTTAGTGTCTGTGGCTATCCAGGGGACATGAAGAGTTGGTATTACCCATCACTGGCTACAGTGCCCTAGAAATCTGGCCCACCTCTCACTGGGGAGTGGCAGCACTCAGGAAAGTGGGCCTGGGCCTTGCCCAGGATGGAGCTCACCCTGGTATGAGTGAGCTAGCCCCAAGGGCATGAGTGTGGAAGAGCTGACCCCACCACTCCTCTGCCTTGGGGTGGCACAGGCACAGAGGTGATATCCCTTCCCTTCCCATTGCCCACAGGGTCATGAGTACAGGAGAGCTATCCTTGCCCTTTACCAGCTGCAGCACTGGGGAGATCGGGCCCTGTGCCTCACCTGGACAAAACAGTAGTGCCGTGAGGTGGTGTGAGTGTGGGGTAGGGTAGGGTAGGGGTGCTGGTGATGATGCCCCCCACCTATCTGTGATAATCAGGAGAGCTGGCCTCAAGGGCATGAAAGCAGGAGAGTTATCCCTGCCCCTCACTAGCAGTAGCACTCAGGAGAGCGTGCCTTGCACCTCACCTGGGCAACAACACAGTGGAGGTAGCCCTGGTGACAAAGGCACCGGTGAGCCACCCCGGGGGGTGTGAGAGTAAGAGGACTGTCTCAGCCCCATGCTGGCTGCAACACTTGGAGGAATGGGCTTTCTGCCTTGACTGGGTAGCACAGTGGAGCTGGCTCTGGATGCATGAGTGCAGATTAGCTGGCCCTGAGGGCATGAGACCTGTACCTGCCTCTTGTGGATGGCAGTACTGAGTGGCGAGTGGCGAGTGGCCTATCCAAAGCAGTGCTGGGGAACTCACTCTGGCGATGAGGATAAGGGAGATCAGCTGGTAGGCTGATCAGCTCAGCTACTCCCCAGGCCCCGATCTAGACCTATGAATTGGCAGGTTCCAAAATATATATTATCTGTTGAGGCCTGCCCCCCTAGCATAGCTGTAGCCATTTTGTTTCATGTCTGCCAGCTATTTCATATTGTTGCTATGATATAGCTGCTAGTCATCGACATGGAGGGTCATGCTGACTATATACCCTGTTATTTTCTTTATGAGGTTTTTTTCTTTTTTTTTGGTTTTTCAAGACAGGGTTTCTCTATATAGCCCTGGCTGTCCTGGAAGTCACTCTGTAGACCAGGCTGGCCTAGAACTCAGAAATTCGCCTGCCTCTGCCTCTTGAGTGCTGGGATTAAAGGCGTGCGCCACCACCGCCTGGCCTTTATGAGGTTTGTTAATCTTAAGAAGTTCCACAAAGCTTTATGTAGGACTCTTCAAATTAAAGGTCAATATGAACTGTTATCACCTGTGTATGAGCTCGCTGTGTTTTTTTGTGTTTTAGCCTTTATAAGCTGACAGAGAAAACTGTTCTGGGTCATAGTCTCAGCCCTTGAATTCTGAGCTATTGATTGATCAGCCCCTGATCAATCAATCTTAGGGTGTGTGTTCAACAAAGCATCCCTGTCTGACTGAGATCACTATGTATGTGGTTTGTAGGGTGATTCCTAGACCCCAACAATCTGCGAACGGTTGGTGCTTGTGAAAGGGCCAGTCCTGCTGATCCAAAGCTACAGGATCTCTACGACACAGGGCAACAACAGGGTAACCAAGAAGAGTCCTGGTGAAGATCCAGTATTGATGGTGTCATAGAAGCCAGAAATCTCGAACTAGACCAATGACTCACTGCAATGAACATTTGCAAGGGAAGATGTGTGGACAGAGGGTTTACTGTGGGACACACTGTGACATACTACAGCTTCCACGATGAGAAGCTGTATGCTTTGCTTTTATGTTTTTTTTTTTTAAGATTTATTTATTGTTTTATGTAAGTACACTGTAGCTGTCCTCAGACACCCCAGAAGAGGGCATCAGATATCATTACAGATGGTTGTGAGCCACCATGTGGTTGCTGGGATTTGAACTCAGGACCTTCAGAAGAGCAGTCAGTGCTCTTAACCACTGAGCCATCTCTCTAGCCCCCTTGTTTTTATTTTTATTTATTTATTTTGGGGGTGGGCTTATTTGTTTTGTATGTTTTTATTGTGAGAGTGGAAGGTTGCAAGGGTGAAGGGTGGATATGAGGCAATGGGGAGATGAATGGAACTGGGGTGCATGATGTGAAACTCACAAAGAATCAATAGAAAGTTAAAAAAATAAATAAAAAAACCTAGAAGTATTGCTGTTGTCTTCTCAACCAAAGTGCTTGATCTTTTTCCTCCTAAAACATCTTATGGCTTCCCACTGCTCCTAAAATTAAGACTTAGATCCGGGCTGGAGAGATGGCTCTGTGGTTAAGAGCATTGACTGCTCTTCTGAAGGTCCTGAGTTCAAATCCCAGCAACCACATGGTGGCTCACAACCATCCGTAATGAGATCTGACGCCCTCTTCTGGGGTGTCTGAGGACAGCAGCAGTGTACTTACATATAATAAATAGATAAATGGATCTTTGAAAAAAAAAAAAGACTTAGATCCACCACATAGTCTGCAGGGCCCTAGGAAGATCTAACTTCTTGCCAATCTCTTTGGTTTTAACTCCTCTTCAGGTTATAGTAGTGGGCTCCAGAAAGCAACCCAGATGATGTCACTACCTTGTAAATGAAACCTTTATTTGCCTGATGTAATAATCATAGTCTCAGAGGCTTATTGATGAATATGCTCCCCCTTTCTAGTTCTTTCTCAACTCTGGGTGACTGGTTCAAATCATCTATTCTGGCTTAAAACTCCTCGCCAAGCTGACTGATTCAATCTGGCTTCTCTTAGTTTCTCATTGAATTGCTCTACTTGACTTCAAACTAACTCTGACATTTTGTTCTAATCATCTGGGTCCTTCTTATCCTCTAGCCTCAACTGCCTCTGCAGGTTCAACTGCATGTACTCTTGAAGGAGCTCAACTCCACTGCACTGCACTCACTGCACTGGCTCCCCATTTCCTCAACTCTCAACTCACTGATGATCTGATCTCTCATTCTCCCTCTTCCTCTTCCTCTCCCTCTCCCCTCTCTCCTCCTCCCTCTTCTCCCTCCTCTCCTCTCTCCTCTCTCTCTTCTCTACCCCTTCTCTCCTCTCTTTCTCTCACTCTTAAATAGCTTTTCTCCTGAAAATTGGTCCTATTCTAATTCTGACTCACTGTCAAATCTTTCTCTGACTGATTTTGTCTGCTCCTCAATTAGACATCATTGTTTGGGATTAAAGGTATGTACTAAAAGATTCCAGCCAGAGGGATTAAAGCTGTGTGCTAAGGGTGTGTCTGTATTCCATCTGGATCTCACAGACTTAGGAGGTCTTGTTTGCTGGATTAAAACTTCTCTATAGTAGCTGAGACAGAAAAGTGTTCTTTTTCCCTCTCTTAGTAATGGGGGAGGGTGGGCTGGAGAGATAGCTCAGCTGTTAAGAGCACTGACTGTTCTTCCAGAAGCCCTGAGTTCAGTTCCCAGCAACCACACAGTAGCTCACAACCATCTGTAATGGGATCCAGTGCCTTCTTCTGTTGTGTTTGAAGAAAGTGAAAATGTATTCATATTACATAAATAAATGTTTTAAAAACTGAGTATTAGCAAATGTGATGTGAAAAGATGCTTGAACCATGATAATAGGGGCTAACCCTCTGATGTTACTAGGCATTTTCCTACTGTCACATAAGTAACTCCCAACTGACATGATGATCAACAAATACAAGGCCATCACTCCATCTGATATTAATTAGTTGCTCATAGTCAAGTGTGGTCCCTTAGAACAAATAGTTCGCAGACCTCTGGACAGGAGAATCGTGCCATTCTAG
Organism: Montemys delectorum; assembly: GCA_019843815.1. NCBI lineage: Eukaryota > Metazoa > Chordata > Mammalia > Rodentia > Muridae > Montemys > Montemys delectorum. Next base: position 42,941 of record JADRCD010215225.1, read on the forward strand.
ATCATCGAGGCTTGATTGAGCTGAGACCAGAATTCCCCATCAAACTCCCAGGCTAATGAAAAAATAAAAACCATTTACTGTCTTATGGTGAAACCAGAACCTTCTGAGATGGGTTATTCTGCAACAAAAGAAAAAACTGGTCAAGGTGGATGTGGCTGATCCAGTTCTTGGAACTCCTAAGCACCGAAGGAACAGAGAGGCAGATATCCTTTCATCCTCATACATTTGGCCCAGTTAATTAATTTCCCTCATTAAATTTTCTTTTTTCCCTTCTGTTCACAACTCTAAAGGCTGTGGAACTTGAGAGAATGGAGCCTAAAAAAAAGAGGCAGACTGAAGTCTCATGCAATAGCTATCTTTATTCAGAGTATCAGACAGTTTACACCCCAAGGTTTAAGAAACTTCACTGAGTGTATAATCACAAGGACAAACTACACAAGGAAAAAGCATATTTTTCCATAGAGGCATGTAAACAAATAACAATAGCTTGTTGTAATGAATAATCTGAAGTAAACTCATTCTTATTCATTATATCTGGGATCGGCACTAAAACACATCCCAAGAATAATTCCATGTTTTTTGAAGAAATTGAGGTCACAAGACCCTTGTTTTCTTGCATTTTTTTTTCACAAGAACTCAGAAGTCATCTCATAAGACTACATTCTTGGTCTGTGCTCTGATACTCTCCCATCAAATTTTTTACAATTCTATCTATTTGCAACGGCAAAAATTGCATAATGGACAGATATGAAGGATAATTTTACACATCCTGTCTCTCACATGCCAATTGAATAATCTTCATTGATTTTATTATAGTTGTTCTCTTCATCTGTGACTTTCATATTTGTGGTTTTAGGTTTTTTAAAGATTTTATTTATTTTATGAGTATACTGTTGGTGTCTTCAGACAAACCAGAAGAGGGCATCAGATAGTTGTGAGCCACCATGTGGTTGCTGGGAATTGAACTCAGGACCTCTGGAAGAGCAGCCAGTGCTCTTAACCACTAAGCCATCTCTCCCGCCCATAGTTTTAGTTGTTAATGATCAGTCTGGACCCAAAATTATAAAAGAGAAATTTTAGAAATAAATGGTGCAAAGGTTTTACATTATTCTTTTGATAGCATAATGAGCTCTTGCAGGATTTTGCCCCTTCCCATGCAGGATAGGAATCATCCTTTTTGTCAAAAGAGTATCCATGCTGCATACGTTACTTAGTAACTATCCAGTTCTTAAATCCTTAAGTCCTAGTGTCATAGTGCTTGTGTTCAAAGAACCATAATTTTACTTAGAGATGGCTCCAAAGCACAAGAATAGTGATGATGGTGGTTTGGATAGGCCAATGCCCATAAGATACTTCTTCTAAATTGAAAGACAAAAGTACAATATGAGTGGGTGTCAATCGGGGGACCCAGAAGACATATCTAATGCATAGCCTTTGGAATGAATAGTTATTGCCTCTTCAGCTTGAGTTGGTCATCAAGGGGGTATTTCTGGGAATAAATACCCTGGTGAGACTGGAAAAGACTGCTGTGAAGTTGCCCATACCTTATTATGGAAACTTAAACCATAAGTAAAGGGTAAAGGTTTCCTCTGGACAGGCGATCAAGGGATATCCTCAGGAGACTCTGCTGGCACGTGTTAAGCCTCTGTTGAGTAAGCAGTATTGATAGTAACCTGTGCAGAGAAAGAAGGGGTTCCTGGAAGCAGTGTATCAAGTTAACACATGCAGCAAGGGTTCCTCCAGTGTGAGGTGGAGTCTCAATAATATTATCTGCAGCTTCATTGGGCTTCCAAAATGACATCCTCCAGGAAGGGGATGTCCCATCAGGCTTCCTCTTGCAGTCTCTCCTCTTTCAAAGAACTGTTTGTATTTTAAATTAAACATTTGGTATTTATGGTCTGGTGACCTGCCTGTGTGATGAAGCAGGCATCAGCCTATCAATGTGGGGAAAATACTAGTGCCTACTGAGAGCCAAGGCTAACCTTTGAAAACTTTTTCCAAGTGACAACTCCTGTCAGGTTTAGGGGCGTAAGAGGCTCTAAGCAAGGGAATTGCTATGAGTTTGAGGCTTGCATGTGCTACATAGTAAATTCCTGACCAGCTTTGTTAGGGTACAGAATGAGACCCTGTTTCAAAAGTATGTGTGTATGTGGTGTGTGTGTGTGTGTGTGTGTGTGTTTTGCGTGTTTTGTGTGTTAGTGATGGTGCTGATGTGAGTGATGAGCCTGAGCATGAGCAAACAAGCACTTCTCTCCTTTTTTTTTCTTCCTTTTAAGCACACTCTTTCCTGCCAAGGTCCTTCCCAAGCTTCAGTCTGAGGTTTGCCAACATGTTGATGATGTAGTTTGACCTTATTCTCTTCTATCTGAGAATAGAAAAGGTCAGACCTACATGACAAATGAAAGGCAAATCCTAAAATGAATCAGCCTTCCTTTAAAACACTGTACTGTGTCAGGATAGGAGAGATGGCTCAGCCAGTAAGGGCTTTTGTTGTCAAGCCTGATGACGTGAGTTTGATCTCTGGATCCCATATTGGAGAAGGAGAGAACCAACTCCTGCAAGTTGTCTTCTGAACTCCACAAGTGAGAAGTGGACCACAGCTTCACTTTCAAGTAAGTAAATAAAATGTGATAAAAAAATTGTTTTATACTAACAACATATTGTTTCACTTTCCTTGATATTTAGTTGAAAGTTGTCTTTGCAATGTTCATCTAGATTTCTATGTTGCCTGGAGCAAAGTGGTCCCACAGACTGCCAGAGCCAAAGAGAGCTAGGAAGCAATTCAAGCCATCTGTCCTAGAACAAAATAGCTGGTTATAGAACTGTGCCTCCAAACCAATAGAGCCCTGGTAAAATGGAGGCCAGTGAAGTGTTGTGGAGAGTAAGAAGAAAAGGTGTTCACTGAGGTCGGCCTGGTAATGAGGCTGTCTGTCTGGGAGTATCTGGTATAACTGTGTCCGCATAGACCTACATGGGCTTGGGCTTTCCAAATACCATACATTTTTATTTTCAATGCTAGAAAGATGGCTCAAAGGTTAAGAGGACTTGGTGTTCTTCCAAAGGACTAGAAATTCAATTCCCAGTGCCCACATGGTGCCTCATAACTGTTTAGAAATCCAGCTCTAGGGGATACAATGAGAAATCTTTTTTTTTTTTTTCTTTTTTTTTCTTTTTCTTTTGGTTTTTCAAGACAGGGTTTCTCTGTGTAGCCCTGGCTGTCCTGGAACTCACTCTGTACACCAGGCTGGCCTCGAACTCAGAAATCCACCTGCCTCTGTCTCCCAAGTGCTGGGATTAAAGGCGTGTGCCACCACTGCCAAGCCCCGCCAGCCAGTTTTACTTCTGCAATCCAAGTGCAAGAAGAATGTCATTTACGTCTGTGCTTCTACAACTTCCTCTCTTCACCCACTGCAAAGTGAGGGAGTCTCTATGTGGCATGTCTTAATGTTATCTATGGCATCATCAATAACTGACTCTCCTGGCCCAAAACTGTAGGATCTGCTCTGATGTATTCTAGTCCTAATAGCTTAATTACAAAGTTCAAATAAGTAGTCACAAAGTTTAAGGACTCGCTTTTTATTAAAAATAGATGGCAAGCCAGGCATAATAGTCCAAACGGAAAAGTGGAAGCAAGGAGGTTCAGGAGTTCAAGGTCAACCTCACTAAACAGTATGTACAAGACTGGACAGGGTGCATGGAACTCTGTTGGGAGAGAAAAAAAAGCCAACATAGAGTTGGCAAAATGGCTAGGCAGATAAAAATACCACCAACCCTAAAGACCTGAGTTCTGAGATTGACCCCTGGAATTCATAGTGTGGACAGAGAGAACCAACTCCTGCAAGTTGCCCTCTGACTTTCATACATACAAGCATGCACACAAGCGCAAATACACACACACACACATACACACACACACACACACACACACACATGCATGCATATACACACGCATGCGCGCACACACATAGTAAATATTAGGAGCAAAAGAGATGGCTTGTTGGTTAAGAGCACTTGCTATGGAATTATGAGGACCAGAGTTTGTATTGTATCCTAGCAACCCCTGTAACAAACTAAGCATCCCACAAACATCTATAACCAAAGTCAGTACACTTGTATTGACATGGGATAGTATTAGGGATTCAATTTGAAAAGAAACCAGTGGGCCATTGCTGCCAAGTCTGAAGACATAACTAATCCCTGGGGGCAGAATGAAAGAAAATTGGCTCAACTTGTCCTCTGAGCTCCACACTGTGTCAAAGCAGGCACACACATACACAAATAAAAATAATAAGAATTTTTAATAAAAAAGAGACTAGATGGCTAGAAGTATGTAAAATAAAACATTCGAAAAGGAAAAAACATTTCATGCAGATTCAGTCTTTTGAAAAACAATTGTCAGCCAAGTGGTGGTAGCACATACCTTTAATCCCAGCACTTTGGGAGGCAGAGATAGGCAGATTTCTGAGTTCAAGGCCAGCCTGGTCTACAGAGTGAGTTCCAAGACAGCCAGGGCTATACAGAGAAACCCTGTCTCAAAAAAACCGAAAAAAAAAGAAAGAAAAACAATTATCTATCTTAACAATAAAGACAGTTTTGACACATGTCCTATTTTTAAACTAAAGGTAAAATTTTGCTTTCTTTGGTAATTGAGAAAATTATATATTTAGGGGAAACCCTGTGCACACTCACTAACTAAAAGCCACCATGTGCTGCCGAGCACTTCATTATGCTTAGTTCTTCTTCTTCTTCTTTTTTTTTTTTCTTTTCTTTTTTCAAGACAGGATTTCTCTGTGTAGCCCTGGCTGTCCTGGAACTCACTCTGTAGACCAGGCTGGCCTCGAACTCAGAAATCCACCTGCCTCTGCCTCCAAGTGCTGGGATTAAAGGCATGCAGCACCACTGCCCGGCTATTTCTTAGTTCTTGCAACGACCTTCATACCTCAAGAAAGTTAATGCTTGAAAGCTCAGTGAATTGTTTGAAGCTTGGAGCAAAGGTCCCCGTTCTAGGCAGGAAGCTGGGGTTTGTACCCAGGGATGTTTCACTGTGATTCATGTGAGGCCACTGCTCTATAGTCTTCCTATCAGTGCAAATATCTGCTTTGTAATCATTCATATCTTCCCCAATGAACACTTTGCAGTAGTGGATGCGGAACAATAATAGGGACAGATATTAGCTTTATAACTTAGCTACAAACCAGAAGAAAGTGTAAGCTAGTGGCTTGAGCTGGACTGTGCTGGCATGAAGCTGGCCAGGCCTTTGCAGAGTTCCCATGGAAAGAACTTGAACACAGGACAGTAGCAAGCGATTAGTAAAAGCTGGTAAATAACGTGTGGTACTTAAGCTATGTACAAACCAAAAACAGGGAGTGGGGTGTAGCTCAATGGGTGTATCCTTAGCATAAGTGAGGACCTAGATTCGTTCTCCAGTTCCAAAAGCAAGATAATAAATAAATAAAACAAAGGTAGCCCAATTGGTAGAATGTTTACCCAGGATGCACAAAGGCCTAGGTTGATTCTCTATAGCACTTTACAAAAATGCCAAGTGGGTCAAATGTATTCCAGCTGTGTGCCACCATTCCTTGGACACACATATGATCTCAGCACTTGGCACAGGTGAATCACTGTGAGTTTGAGGCCAGCCTATTTTAAAAAAGAAACAAAACACTCCCTCTGAAAACAAAACAAACACTGGTGTGGTGACATACTTGTAACCCAAATACTGGGGTGTAGCTACAGGTCAATCAGAAGTCAGTCATCATCTCTGGCTTCATAGTAAGTTCAAGATCAGCCTCACCTGTATTCCACAAAACAACAACTAAGAGAAAAATTTAGTATTAATAATTATCAATAATAATTACTTATAAGCATATATACATAGATGTATATACTTATATTTAGGAAGTATGACTCAGGGTATATGTATCAGTTAGTGTTTCATTTTATTTTAATTTTTATTCATTTATGATTTTTTTTTAAGATTTATTTATTTTATGTATATAAGTACACTGTCGCTGTCCTCAGACACACCAGAAGAGGGCGTCAGATCCCATTACAGATGGTTGTGAGCCATCACGTGGTTTGCTGAGAATTGAACTCAGGTTCAAAACTTTGAAAAGACAAACAAAAAACAAAACAACAAAAACAAAAACAAAAAAGTTGGGGGCTGGAGAGATGGTTCAGTGTTTAAGAGCATTGGTGGCTCTCTCAGAGGAACCAGTTGTGACCCACATGACAGCTCACGACTGTCTGTAACTCTAGTTTCAGGTGATCTGACATCCTCACACAGACATATGTGTAGGCAAAACACTAATGCATATAAAATGAACAAAACCAAACCAAATCAAAAGCAAGAAAAATTAACCCTCACAGTTTCAGCGTCCACTCCGCTCATCTCTAGACCTGTCATACCTTTGTCATCACATCTTTATAATGTAGAAAACCCAGCTACATTGAGGCCTCATGGAAAGACCTCATGTGCCTAAGAGGAAAAGTGGCTTTGATAGATGGCAAGAGCTCTCTGCTACAGCCAGCCTGTCCCTCAAAAATACTCACTCTTAAACTGGGCAGTGGTGGCACATGCCTTTAATCCCAGCACTTGAGAGGCAGAGGCAGATGGATTTCTGAGTTCGAGGCCAGCCTGGTCTACAGAGTGAGTTCCAGGATAGCTAGAGCTACACAGAGAAACCCTGTCTTCGAAAACCAAAAAAGGGTTAGAGAGATGGCTCAGGGGTTAAGAGCACTGACTGCTCTTCCAAACGTCCTGTGTTCAAATCCCAGCAACCACATGGTGGCTCAGAACTATCTGTAATGGGATCTGACTCCCTCTTCTGGAGAGTCTGAAGGCAGCTACAGTGTAATTGCTTATAATAAATAAATCTTAAAAATCAAAAAAAAAAAAAACAAAACAAAAAACCCTCACTCTTCTTTAAGGGAGATGCAGAAAGTTCCGTTAAATGATGGTGCTTATTTCAAAATCTGGAAAGCAAAGCCAGAAAAGCAGCTTAGTGGTAAAGCTCTTGCCTTGCATGGGTGAGGCTGAGTTCACTCCCAAGTCTACACCCATCCCCAAATAGACCCTGATTTTTCCTAATTGATCTGATTGAGTTTCCTTATGGACTCAAGGCTAGATTGCAGCTATTTTTTTACTACCCTCCAATAAACTCATCCACCATGCAGTGATAGAGCAAGGCCAGGGAAATAGCAGTAAAGACCCCCTATGTAAAGAAGGGTAAGCAAGAGACAGCCGCAGCCGCGCTACTGCAGGTACGTGTGAACCAAGGCTAGAGAATTACTACTTGACAGATTACGAAGCTACAGCTCCTGACCATGGAGGAAGTGTCCTAGATCAGACTCTGACCCTGAAGGAAAATGATCTTGTTCTTGTTGTCTCTGATTCTCTGGCAGGCTCTTCCTAGCCTTGGACTTTCCTGTTCTTCTCATGAAGTACATGGCTTTGACTGCCGCGTTTCCTGGGGGTGTCTTTTACCTGTGCATTCAGGTGTACTTATGGTTATTTTTATCTAATTCTCTCAGGAATTGACCTATTTGTTTCAAAATTGTTCCTTGTGCTGGAAATAATGCCAAAACCAGCCTTCGTTGATCTCTCTCTCTCTCTCTGTCTCTCTCTCTCTCCCTCTCTCCCTCTCTCCCCCCTCTCTCTCCCTCTCCTGTTCCGAGCCCTCTTCTGTATTCATGACACTTCCTCTGAAGCTATGTGGAATATCAGGCTTAGCTATTCTTTCAACTGTACTTTAATTGTTCTTTGTAATACAGCAGACTTCTGCAGATTAGTTGCCATATTGTACCAGATCTTTGTCTCTCAAAACCCTTTCAACCTGCTGTAATTCTAATTATTTCAAATCCTATTTTTAATGATGGTTCTTCAACATTTTAACCTCCCTTGTCACCCACCACCCACCAGAGGTAGTGGGAAAGAAAGGATACAGTCAAAGTGGACCTGTTTAGAAAAGTTCTTTGGAGTAACTCTAAAGTGTTGTCCCGGAAATCGGCAGTTCAGTTCACAGGTTGGCAGCAGCAGCTCGATCCACTCACAAACACTTCACAGATACACCAGCAGTCCAGTTCAGTAGAGACTGGTTAGCAACAGTGGTGACACGACCTAGGAAAGACAGCCTGGCCTCAGCCTTGGCTCCAGTCAGCAGGAGGGACCAGCAGGAACAATAGAAGTTTTCTGCTGTGCTTCTCTCAGGGATGTGAAGATCAGTGAAGATTCAAGACCCACACATGTTGCCCAGCTAGCTGTACCAGCAAGTCATGCTCTGTCTCCGTCACTCTGTGGACTCCTGTTTTTACCCTCCAAACATCACCTGTCCTCCCTGTGCATGCCTCAGTACAAGTCTTGCCTCAGCTCACTCAGCTCACACATCCAATCAGCCTGAGTCTGCGGAAGCAGCAATAAACTACAGTACACCACCAGACTCTCTCTGTCGAGTCCCCAACAAATGCAACTCAACTAAGCAATGTAAGGCAGACCTATACATGCATGTAGGTTGTTAGCTAAGACTATTTCATCACATGTCCTTTCACATGCTTGATTTAGCAGAACATCCTCTCTCCTGTATGTGCTTCAGTGGAATGTTTCTTTGTTGAGTCTGCCTTAGCCTTTCACACCTATTTCCACTTTAAGGAACCGTTCCTTCACATGTTTGTTCCAGCAAAATACCATCCAATCAACTTTCCAAAAAACCCTTAAGTTTCTACCTCAACTTGCTGATGGGGTTCTTTAGCCACTCCATCGCTGCAGAGCCTATCTTTGGACTCAGTTTATTCTGGTTCATTTCACTTTGGAGCTTGCTTGAATTTCTGTCTCAAGACTTCCTGTTAAACACAGCACAAAACAGTAATCAATACAACTCACATTGTGACGCACGAGCCATAACTTCAGAGCACCACACGGAAAACAATATTGTGTTGCTATTGTTAGACACCAAATTAGTGAGCTTCTTTTAAATTCTTTAAGCTTATTCATATGTTTGGTGAGTGTGTGTGTGTGTGTGTGTGTGTGCACATGCCAGCATGTGTACAGTGTGCTCGTGTAGGCATTTATTCCATGGTCAGTGTGATGGTTCGTATATGCTTGGCCCAAGGAGTAGCACTATTAGAGGGTGTGGCTCTGTTGGAGTGGGTGTGGCCTTACTGGAGTAGGTGTGTGTCACTATGGGTGTGAGCTTTCAGACCCTTATCCTAGCTGCCTGGAAGTCTGTATTCTGCTAGCAGATGAAGATGATGTAGAACTCTCAATTCCTCTTACACCATGCCTGCCTGGATGCTGCCATGTTCCTACCCTGATGATAATGGACTGAACCTCTGAACCTGTAAGCCACCCCCAATTACATGCTGTCCTTATAAGAGTTGCCTTGGTCATGGTGTCTGTTCACAGCAGTAAAACTCTAACTAGGACAGTGGGCTTGTGAAGGTCAGAGAACAGTTTTGAGGAGTTGTTTTCTTTCCACTTTGACATGGGTCTAGGGACTGGATTAAAGTAGTCGAACTTCTGAGGCAAGTACCTTTAAGCCACCTGCTCACCAAATGAGTAAGTTTCTTGTCAGCTTAGAAACCACAGTCACTAAAAGTCTCCCCCCACCACACACCCACAAAAGCTTTACCAGTTCATACTTCCAAGGTGTTTTTCCTGAAGGCTTTTAAACAATGCTTCTGAATGATGAGTCAGGAAGAGGCTCAAGAATTCCATCACATATGAATAAGTCAGGTAAGATGCTGGCAGACAACCTCTAGGTAAAGGTGCCTGAAGGACCTTTGTTCCACTTAGATAGGAATTATCAATATGATGAGCCCTTCTAGAGCTAGACTGGTAGTTCCTGATGCTCAAGTTGGAGCTGCTAGAAGCACTGGCCTTTGATTGCTACTGTGATCCTTGGCTTCCAGAAGCATCGAGCCATGGCAGCAGTGTGAACCTAGCAGCCTCAGGTGATATCTGTTGGCACGACAGCTCTGGGGCAGGTCTCAGATGCTCTGCAACAGTGGTTCTCAACCTTCCTAATGCTGATTCCTTTTAACGTAGTTCCTCATGCTGTGATCACTTGCCAGCCACAAAATTATTTTGTTCTTATTCCATAACTGTAATTTTGCTACTGTTATGGATCATAATGTAAATATCTGTATTTTCTGGTGGTCTTAGGCTATCGCGGTGAAAAGGTTGTTTGACCCCTCAAAAGGGTCCTGACCCACAGTGACATGGACTTCAATTTTGGATGGCTAGCATTACAGGTCTTGGAACTAGGGTGTCAGGACTCTTAGTCCTGGATACTGACAGATCTCTCAGTTCTAGGGTGTCTCTTTGCCCTTAAAGCACAGTAGCTCCCTAGACCAACTCCAGTGACTAAAGCCTATGGCTTCTCTTCTTTGGTTTTCATATATCTTTCTGTCTCTTCACTTTTTCTTGTATTCTTTCTGCTTCCATTACCTCTGCTCCCAGTGGTTTCCGAGGTCTTGTAGTTACTGCTTAACGACCAGTCGTCGGCTCTCCTAATGATGCGCAAAAGTTGTCGAGAAAAAAAAAAAAAAACAAACTATTCTGATGTTGTAACACCAGAGGGCAGCACAGGAGGGCATTTCCCAGCTGAAGAACTAACTGAGCCACACAGCCTGCATACAAAGCCACAAGGGGAGTGTGGCAAGGGCGTTTGTACCCATCGCTCATGTACAAACGGAGGGTGACATTTGCATCTATCCTGGCACGTCCTTCAAGCAAATGAAGGACTGTGTTTGCATAAGCCTCAGATCTGAGGAACTGCTTCCCTTCTGGCTTAGGTGAAAATGGCTGTGGGGTTGCTTAGAATTTCCTAAGCCTTGCCTGGCTTGGCGTTCTGCCTTCCAAGGCTCTCTGGAGCAGTTCCCAGCAGAGTCCGTCAGTTGTCATTATAACGATCCTCTGCAGCTGGCAAAATAACCCCAGAGAAATTGTAAAGTGTCCAGACTCACCAGGCTGCCAATAAAGCGTGGCACGGTTGACAGCTCCCCATTCAAGGATACCAGGCATAAAGGAAGGGGCCTGTCAAATGCCTGCTCTTGACAGTTTTAGCCATTCACAGAAAGCATTAGAAGGGCGTTTACAGTAAAGGCTCAACAAAAGCTCAGAAACTAATGATTCTAATAGCTCACAGTAGTTGATGGTATTTAACAATGCTTAAAAGTGCTTAACTCCTGCCCCAGTGCTCAAGGGCGAGGTGAGTACCTCTAATCTGTTTCCGTAGCACGAGCAAACTTTAAATGGGGCCTACAGTGTTTCTCCAGGAGAACTGGTGTAGCTGATGAAGAACTTTCCAAGCAGAAGATATAGCCATTCATGCTTATTTGTGAACAATGTAACACCAGTAACCTTCTAAGAGAGAAGCATAGGTTGGACCTTATCTTAAGAGAGACCCTTGGAACACCTCCAAGAGACTCCTGCAGTGACTTCCCTGTGTGAGCAATGGAGAGTGTGATGACCATTCTTGCTTGTCATTTTCACTACATCTGGAATTAACTAAAATCCCAAGCAGCTGGGAACATCTGTAAGGGATTTTTCTTGTTTGGATATTTGAGGTTGGAACGCCCACCTTCACTGGCAAGTTTATATCTCCTGCTCCTGAGGCAGTCCTTTCCTGGCATTAGAGCTTCCTTTTTCTTAGTTCTGACCTGTACTGAAGGTCAGCTGAGACATCCAGTCCCATGGATTGAGCAACTGTTGGAGTCTTGGACTTTTTCTGGGAAGACAGCTATTGTTGGGCTAGCTGGACCACACCTTGTAAGGCATTCTTTAATAAATCTCTCTCCTTCTCCCTCTCCCCA
>JADRCD010215225.1:54851-69328 GCA_019843815.1 Montemys delectorum
TCTCTCTCTCTCTCTCTCACACACACACACACACACACACACACACACACACACACACACACACTCAGTTCTGCTCCTCTAGCAAATCCTGGCTAATACAGATATACTGGTGATAGTGTGATAGTGCATTTCTTTTCTCAATGAATTGACACAGTGGTCAAATACTCACACCCTCACCATACTGTACCTCATATTCCCATGGTGGTTACTCCAACTCACTTGTCTAATAATAGAAGATCACATTTTACTAAGATAATAACTTTTGAAATATATACAGTACAGCCTTTAATGTAGAGGTTTCATTTTTCATTCCTCTCAGTCATTAGGAAAAAATAAAAATCAAATCCAAAAAGGATATTAAAAATTAAATGAGCTGCCAGGCAGTGGTGGTACATGCCTTTAATCCCAGCACTTGGGAGGCAGAGGCAGGTGGATTTCTATGAGTTTGAGACCAGCATGGTCTACAGAGTGAGTTCCAGGACAGCCAAGGCTACGCAGAGAAAACTCTGTCTTGAAAAAAAAAAAAACCCAAAAATTTAAATGAGTTAAAATTTGAGACATGTGACTTCCCACATATCACTTAACATATAGTACAGCTGTAAGAGATGAATATTTAGTTTTTTATCATTATTTGAATATTATAGAGTATACATCTATCTAGCTCTGTTGTTTTGTTTGGTTTGGTTTGGTTTGGGTTTTTTTGTTAGCTTAAGACAAACTCCAGTTATCTAGGAAGAAGTAACTTTAACTGAGAAAAATGTCGCTGTCAGATGGGCTTGTAGGCATGTCTTTGGGGGTATTTTCTTGGCTAATGATTAATATAAGAGGACTCGGCCCACTGTGAGTGGTGCCATTCCAAGGCAGGTGGTCCTGGGTTGTATAAAAAAAAGTAGGTTGAGCAAGCCATGGAAAGTGAGACAGTAGGCCATGTCTTGCCATGGCTTTTGTTTCAGTTCCTATCTCCATGTTCCTGCCCTGGCTTTCTCTGATGATGGGCTGTAAACTGAAATAAACTCTCCCCTTCCCTAAGCTGCTTTTGGCTAGTGTTTTATCACAGCAACAGAAATCAAACTAGATCAACATCCGAACACGTTATACGTATGAACCACCACATCCAACTTTCTTTTTCTGATGCAGTATTAATCCCAATGCCCGTGCTACCACATTTGGCTCACATTTTTTTTTTTTTTTTTTTTTTATACGAGACCAAGAAATGTTTGGGGCTATTACATATGTCAGAAGGCATACTGTTTGATAGTAAGCTTTAAGAAAAAAAAAAAAGAAAAACAAGTCTAGGAGCTGAGGAGATGGCCCAGCAGACAAGGGCACTTACTCATGCAAAAGACCAGAGTGTTTTGTTCCCAGTACCCACATGGTGGTGCCCCACAAACCACCCTGAACTCCAGTTCCAGGGAACGTGATGCCCTCTTCTGGCCTCCGTAGGCACCAGTCATGAATGTACCTGCATACGTGTAGGCAAAACACTCATACACATAAAATAAGTAAATCTTTTTAAAAGAATTTATTTGGGGGCTGGAGAGATGGCTCAGTGATTAAGAGCACTGACTGCTCTTCCAGAGGTCCTGAGTTCAAATCCCAGCAACCATATGGTGCCTCACAACCATCTGTTTGAGATCTGATGCCCTCTTCTTGTGTGTCTGAAGACAGCTACAGTATACTTATATAATAAATAAATAAATAAATAAATAAATAGAATTTATTTATTTGTATTTTGTGTGTACATCGGTGTTCTGCCTGCATGTATGTCTGTGTGAGGGTGTCAGATTCCCTGGAACTGGAATTACAGTTGTGAGCTTCCATGTGGGTGCTGGGAATTGAATCTCGGACCTTCAGAGGAACAGCTAGTGCTCTTAACTGATGAGCTATCCCCTCCAGCCCAAGAATAAGCAAATCTTTAATAAATAAATAAAAACAAAGATAAAGATGGTATGTTAAGAGTTAGAAAGTGGGGCTAGAGAGATGGCTCAGCGGTTAAGAGCACTGACTACTTTTCTGAAGGTCCTGAGTTCAAATCCCAGTAACCACATAGTGGCTCACAACCATCCATCATGAGATGTGACCCTCTTCTGGGGTGTCTGAAGACAGCTATAGTGTACTTACATATAATAAATAAATTTCAAAAAAAGAGTTATAAAGTATAGTAAGTACATAAACCGACATGATCAATTGCTATTGTGAAATATATTTGCCACATATACTTTTATGTATACTTTGATACAATTGGCAGCATAGCAGTCTTGTCTTCCCCAGCATCACCGTGGACACGTGAGTAATACATGTGTTACAATGTTTTCATGACTACAAGGTCACCACACCACAGGAACTTTTCACCTTATAAATGTTTGAGCATGTGCGTGTGCATGTGCGTGTGCATGTGTGTGTGTGTGTGTGTGTGTGTGTGTGTGTGTGTGTGTGTGTGAATGTGTCCCACACATGCACATACTATTAGGTACTGAACCCAGGTCTTGTGCACTACCACTGAACCACATCCCTGCCGTAGGTTTGAAATGAAGTCTTTTTGTGTAGTTCAGACTGGCCTTAAACTTGCCATCCTCTGGCGTCTACCTCTTGATTGCGGGTGAGTGTGACCAGGCCTGATGCCTCGGTGCCATTATATAATAATTTTATGGGACCACTGTGGTCTATTGTGGATGGAAAGAGTGTTTGCTTTGTATGATGGTATTTTCCTTAGCTCTTAGGATTTTATTCTTCCCAGTCAGAAGTTCAAACTAATCATGAACATTTCATTGAATAGACACTACCCTTTAAGTTGTCTATAGAGATTATGTGTTCTGCAGTTCTCCCTTTGCAACAGGATTCTACTTTGCTTTTCCAGAGCTGCAACAATCTGACCTCTTTGGTAGGGACAAATCTAGAATGTGGTGGCTCACATCACAGTGGTGTGACTTCTGCTCACAGGATACTACTGGACAGGTGCATGACTTGGTGGGGCAGCTTCTCCTTGGATTCAGATTCCTTCTGTCTGACACTATTTCCATTCTTTTCACCATTTCCATCCAAGTGGCAAAAGAGAATGGAAACACAAAGAGTTCCATAGGTGTTTGTAGGCTAGGCATCCATCATATAAAGCTGAATCCACACCGAGTTCTAGGGAAAACATTAGTTAGGTTAGAGTAACTGCAAAGGATGGTAGGGGATAAGCCTTTGTGTTTAAAGGAGAGAATGTTCATTAACAATGAGCTAGAAGTCTTACTAGTTAGTCAAGAGTGACCTTGAACTTATGGTCCTTCTGCTTCTACCCTCCAAGTGTTGAGATCACAGGCAGGCACCATCACATCTAATATTATACAGTGCTGCGATTAAGCCTTGGGCTTTGCTCATACTTGGTAAGTACTCTAGCAACTGAATGCATCCCCAGCCAGCCTGGCATGTTTTTACTATTTTGGCTAGAGAACATAGGTTCCTTGGCCCTTGGTTGTGAGTCCTACAGCATCCTAAACTATGGTTATCTCTACACATAGGTTATGTGCGTTGGAGTTTGTTTTTCCGTGCACATCTCCCAGGCATAACTCAGACATGAGCTCACTATGTTTACCAAATTGGAAGACACATATGTTTTACTAGCTTATGCCAGAAAAATGTCTTTTATTAGGTAAGTTGCATACACCGTAAGGGTGAGCTTGGGGGTGGTGGCAATGACTCAGCGCACTAATAGAGTGCTCTAAAAACTTTGAATTCTCTATGTTTCCCTTACCTTTGGTAGGCTGTGTGGGTGGGTGGTGAGCTCAGAGTGAAAACTGCCTTCCTATAATCTTTGCATATTTTGTGTTGGTGGACCAGTGCTTAACTTTGAAATGTGACCTTATCATTTTGAGATCTCAAGCAGAGGGAGTTTATTTAAACATCCTGTGCATGACATATCTCTGGAAATATACAGAGAACAGAAAATATCAGTTACCTTTGGAAGGGAATTTGTTGGCTCAGGACAACAGTGGGAGGGACACACACACACACACACACACACACACACAGTCTGAAGAAGTCCTTTAATTTTATACAGTATGTATGTGATATTTGCTCAAAAACATTAAAGAAATGTATCTCCTAACTATATTGAAGTGCATTCATGACATATTTTGTAACTTGTAAAGAGAGTGAGCTACATATTGATGTAGAAAATCTCAAAGACACGTTGTTACAGAACAAAGAGGAATTCCGGGCTGGCGAGATGACTCAGCAGGTAAGAGCACTGACTGCTCTTCCGAAGGTCCTGAGTTCAGATCCCAGCAACCACATGTTGGCTAACAACTATCCGTGATGAGATCGGATGCCCTCTTCTGGTGCATCTGAAGACAGCTACCGTGAATTATGCCAGAGTGAGCGGGCCAGAGCGAGCAGAGGTCCTGAGTTCAATTCCCAGCAGCCACATGGTGGCTCATGGCCATCTGTACAGCTACAGTGTACTCATACACATAAAATAAAATAAATAAATCTTTAAAAAAAAGAAAAACAAAGGGGAATTCCAGAGTATTCCACAATGTGCCTATTTATAAATAATAAAACTCTACATTGATATTAAAATACATGAAACCTGTTTTTGAGAAGATTGAATTAGGGTTGGCTAAATTATGTTCTAACATATAGAACTTTGATTCTCAGTTCCTGATTACACGAAGATGGGCATTTCTTGCAAATGCACATGTTCAAGCAAGCTCTTCAGGGCAGCTAGCTGTTCTCCATGTGGTGATTTAAAGATCCAGGCTACATCCACCTCAGGGCACCATGATGTAAATGTATGCCCACACAGCTGCTGTACCGAGAGAGAGAGAGAGAGAGAGAGAGAGAGAGAGAGAGAGAGAGAGAGCAATCTGTGAGCTCCGGCACTGGTACCAACTGCCTTGGCATAAGAGTGTGTGAATCACTGTCATTCCCAGTCTTAAGCTTAAGAATTATTGAATTTGAATGTGCCCCCACCAATAAAGAGATGAAATGTAGTAAAGGTTTGGTTTTTGGTTTTTGGTTTTTGGTTTTTGGTTTTTGGTTTTTCGAGACAGGGTTTCTCTGTGTATCCCTGGATGTCCTGGAACTCACTCTGTAGACCAGGCTGGCCTCAAACTCAGAAATCCACCTGCCTCTGCCTCCCAAGTGCTGGGATTAAAGGTGTACGCCACCACTGCCTGGCTGTAGTAAAAGTTTTTAAAGAGTGTAGACCAACACAAAGCTGTCCTTCATGCCTATATGATTGTCAGCACTCCACAGCATCAAAGGCTCACATTCTGTCAGACAGATCTCTCTGCCCCACTGTCCTGAGTATGTCAGAATTGTCCTTGGAGAGATCAGTGTAAGAAATCTTTCTGTTTTCTTTGGCAGGAGCAAGGATGAGTTTCTTAGGAACCTCTTACATCTCTTTAGTCAGAACTGGTCCTCATTTGCATGACAGGCACAACTGTGATTGGATCATGTGATTAGAATGGTCTTATAGCTCAAGGTAAGGTGGTTTTCCCCCAGGTGCTAAGCTATGTGGAGAAAGGGTGTGACTAAAGAAAATCAGGGCAGGTGAGGAGAGGAGGGTGTCACAAGAACTGACACACCGTTGTTTGGAGGAGAAAGGGTAGGGAGAATGCTGTGCTTTGTGAGAGGCACTGTGTAAGTCCAGCTGAGGAAGTGCAGAGGAGGGAG
Source organism: Montemys delectorum (assembly GCA_019843815.1). Taxonomy (NCBI): domain Eukaryota; kingdom Metazoa; phylum Chordata; class Mammalia; order Rodentia; family Muridae; genus Montemys; species Montemys delectorum. Next base: position 60,513 of record JADRCD010215225.1, read on the forward strand.
CCAGAAGATGCTGGAAGATACATCAGATGCAGCAGAGCTTGCAGGGTCCTGACCGTGTGGTTCATTGTTAGGCAGTCTGCGCTTCCTCCAGTAGGCCACCAAAGACTGAGGGTGTTATCCAAGTAAAATTTAAGTGCCTCACAGAATATTTTTATTTTAATACATATATGATTAGGCTGATATGTATCTTTAAAATATCTAATAAGAAGAAAACAAAAACATTTAAAGAAAAAGATCGGGCTGGCAAGATGGCTCAGCGGGTAAGAACACTGACTGCTCTTCCGAAGGTCCTGAGTGCGGATCCCAGCAACCACATGGTGGCTCACAACCACCTGTAATGAGATCTAATGCCCTCTTCTGGTGCGTCTGAAGACAGCTACAGTGAATGACGCCGGAGGGAGCCGGGCCATCCTGACTTCAATTCCCAGCAGCCACACACATGATGGCTCACAGCCATCTATACAGCTACAGTGTACTCATACACATAAAATAAATAAAATAAATCTTTTTAAAAAAAAGAAAGAAAAAGATCAAGCTGGGCAGTGGTGGCACATGCCTTTAATCCCAGCACTTGGGAGGCAGAAGTAGGTGGATTTCTGAGTTCAAGGCCAGCCTGGTCTACAGAGTAAGTTCCAGGACAGCTAGGGCTACACAAAGAAACCCTGTCTCAAACAAACAAACAAACAAACAAACAAAAAAGAAAGAAAGAAAAACAGAAAGAAAAAGACCAATAAGCCAATGTCTTGTTAGTAAAAGCATTCTCAAACAGGAGTTTAATTCCCAAATTCCATAGTGGAAGGAGAGAACCAATTCCCAAAAATTATCTTCTGATCTTCATGTGTGCCATAGCATGTATATACCTGTACTCACATACATACATCACATGTACACACACACACATACATATATACACACACATATACACATGAATAACAACAACAGAATAACAACAACAACAATAAATACAATAAAAATTAAAAGGCTAGCTTAGAGAGATGGTTCAGTGGATAAGAGCACTCACTGCACTTTCAGAGGTCCTGAGTTCAATTTCCAGCAACCACATGGTGGCTCATAACCATCTGCAACTGGGCCTGATGTTCTCTTCTGAAGTATCTGAAGACAGCTACAGTGTACTCATATAAATTGAATAAATAAATAAATAAATAAATAAATCTTTAAAAGTTTCCCATTAAAAAAAATTTTTTTTTAATTAAAAAAAGAGCCAGGCAGTGGTGGCACACACCTTTAATCCCAGCACTTGGGAGGCAGAGGCAGATGGATTTCTGAGTTCAAGGCTAGCCTGGCTACAGGGTGAGTTCCAGGGCAGCCAGGGCTATACAAAGAAACTCTGTCTTGAAAAACCAAAAAAAAATTTAAAAGGCCGATTATTTGAATTTATTATGACAAATTCACAACTTTTGACTCTGGAGCAAATCTATACATTTGTAGCAGAGTGCTACCCTTTTAAAAATACGCAGACTACAATATTACAAATGAACCAACTAAGTTAAAAGCAAAGGACATGTACAAGTACTTTGTAAAAGTAGATACCCAACTTGTTGATAAATGTAAGAAGTTATTTAATCTTATTAGCTACTGGAGAAATGTAAATTAAAACCACAAAGCAAGCCTACTTTACACCTAGGAGAAGGACAGAAAGGAAGTAACTGATGATGTCAAGTGCTGCTGGGATCTGAGGAGCTACAAGCTCACTGGCCTGCTGACATCAGCAGCCTGAGGAATCATCGTGGCCCTTCCCTGTCAGGAGTGAACCGACTACACGGAGCTCAGGTAACAGGTGGGATTCTGGCTTGGGCTTCGTCTACCTCGTGTCCATTGGGTCATTGGTCTCACTGAGACATTCCCTAGTCTGACCAGGGATTGAGCAGAAGTGAACCAATATCTGATATATAAGAAAATGCCAGGAATAGGAATAACAGAATTAGTTCCACCCTTAGGCATACGAAGGACACAAAATAGTGAGGTCTAACCATCTCGGTCAGATTTACCATTCTTTTACATTTTTAAACTTAATTAATTTATTTATTTATTTTGTGTATGGATGTTTTGCCCAAAAGTGTGTCTGTGAATCAAGTGTGTGCCTGATACGTGTGGAGGCCAGAAGAGGGTAGTGGATTGGTTCCTTAGAGCTGCAGCTATAGTGTCTGGAATTGCTATGACTAAAAGTAAGATGGGGAGGAAAGGATTTATTTGGTTTACGTCCATAGTCCATCACTGAAATAAGTCAGAACAAGAACTCAAACAGGGTTAAAAACTTGGAAACAGGAGCTGATAAAGTGGTGTTGCTTATTGGCTTGCTTTTTTTTTTTTTTTTTAATTTTGCCATTATCTTCTCAAAGATTTCTTTTTTTTTTTTTAGATTATTTATTATTATACATAAGTACACTGTAGCTGCCTTCAGACGCACCAGAAGAGGGCGACAGATCTCATTATGGATGGTTTTGAGCCACCATGTGGTTGCTGGGATTTGAACTCAGGACCTTCGGAAGAGCAGTCAGTGCTCTTACCCGGTGAGCCATCTATCCAGCCCTTGGCTTGCTTCTTATAGCTTGTTCAATCCGCTTTCTTAAAGAATCCAGTACAAGCAGCCTAGGGATGGCACCATCCACAATAGGCTGGGCCCTCCCCATCAGTCACTAATTAAAATGTCTTAGCAGCTTGCCTCCAGCCCTATCATATGGAGGCATGTTCTCCACCGAGGCACTCTCCTCTCTAGCTGGTATCAAGGTGACACAAAAAGGTCAGCACAGGTAGGATTGGGAAGTGTGGCCTTGTTAGAAGAGGTGCGTCACTGAGGGCTGGCTTTTGAAGTTCCAAAAGAATTAAGCCATTCCCAATGAGCTTTCTGCTTCTTGTTTGTGGACTGGGAGGTGAACTCTCTGATCCAGCAACATGCCTGCTTGCCTACTGCCTTGCTCCCTACCATGGCCTGCTGCCTTGTGCCCTACCATGGTAATGCTGGAATTCTCTCCCTCCGAAACTGTGACCCCCAAATAAATCCCTTCTTTTGTAAGTTTCCTTAGCCACGATATTTTGTCACAGATATAGAAAAGTAACTAATACCCTTGTCAAGTTGACAATTGTGAGAATTTTCTCTATAGTGGAGACAAAATAAAGCCTCCCTCTCCCCCTTCTACTGTTCCAATGAGAAACCAGAATTAGATTCAACCAAAGTGCACCCTGGAGAATCTCTATGTTTTGTGGGCTTCCTTACAGAACTAGGGGTGAGGGTGGTTACAGGCAGGGGCATGGGTAACCTTAAAGGTGTCACACTGGGAGGGCTGTACCCAGAAAGGATGACAGTTTCCCCATGACTGCAGAGACAACGCCCTCTTCGTTCTATTCGTCTCTAGCGTCTATACTCTAGCCCCGCCCCCAAACCATATGAAATTAGGGCAGAATTGCATCACACTTGTTGGGAGGAGTGGCTGGATATGCCGGAATATCCTGTTGATTGTCCTTGACCTCTTCTTCTATATGCAATGCCAACAGTCAACAAACACAGCTGTGATGATTTTTGCAATCCAGCACAGCTGAACTCACAGAGATGGTGGCTGTTTGGCTTTGAGGGTAGCACTGTACAATAACACTATTAACTTTCCTAATGCCCAAGAAGATAAAGTAATTAAGCCAGTTGACCTTACCCAGGCTCTGTTGTCCACCACCCCATGCTGGCGTTAACGGACACATGGGTAAAGTGGCCATAGTGACAAGACAGAGGCTGTGAGAGTTGATTTTTATAGTCAGCTTCATTGGATCTAGAATTACCCAGGAGACACAGCTCCATGCTAGCCTGCTGAAGGTGTCTCCAGAAACGGTAGCTGATAAGGGATGACCTGGCTCTCAGAGTGAGTAGCTCCTTCCAACTGAAAGCCCGGATATAAAGGAGTCCAAGAGGGAAAAATAGTGGCAAGGGCTGGGAGAATGGCACAGAAAGTAAAGTGTTTGCCAGGAAAACCTGAGACCCTGTGTTCAGCTCCTTAGAACTCATGTGGAGTCACATACAGTAGCATACATCTGTCATTCCAGTGTTCCTTTGGCAAAATGGGAGGTGGGAAGAGGAGGAGATGCTGACATTTCACTAGAGAGCTAGCGTGGCTGACACAGTGGCATACAAAAGACCATGTCTCAAACAAGGTGGACTGATAGTCAAGGACTGATAGTCACATGAGCACTGTGACATAAACATGCCCATACCCACACATATGAACACACATAACACACACACCCACCCACACACACACACACACACACCCACACACACCCCCCCACACACATATAACACACACACACTTGGATTTCTTAAACATAGCATCAATTCATCTCCTTCAATTCTTCCTGAGTATTTGTCCCTGCTCCCTTGCTGCCATCAGGCTCAGCATGCTAATGTGGCATTCTCCAGGAATCCTCCAAACATTCAGTGACAAACTGGGTGCTGAGGCATTTGACTTTGTGGACTAAGCAGAAATCAAAGTCTCTCCCTCTCCAGGAAGGGGCTGATTACTGTTGGACCACCCAGCCTATTTGTGTAAGCTATCCCATCACAATGTATGTACTTGCATTGGTTCTGTTCTTATTGAGATTCCTGTTCAGTAAAGAGGCCGCCCATAGACCAGCAGCACTTCCTAAGGCTGACCTAGCTACTATACCAGCCAAACATAAGCCTTCCACCAAGAGAGACCAACTCAAATCTGAGACTTTGATTCCGTTCCTTGAGGAAAACATCTGAACTCCAACTGACCACACTAGACCCCTGAACTCCAACTGACTACACTAGACCCCTGAACAACTCCAACTGACCACACTAGACCCCTGAACAACTCCAACTGACCACACTAGACCCCTGAACAACTCCAACAGACCACAGTAGATCCCTTCTGTTCTGGAATCAGACGTTCACCCTCAGAGGAAAAGATTTATATTTGCCTTTTCCATGCCAAGGTTCTGGAGGCAACACCAGTATCCAAGGATATAGAAGGATTTTGGCATGGCGAAAAACCATGTGTTTGTATCAGACTAGGGACCAATGACCATGCGTTACAATATTTTTCTCGCCTGGGAAAATGTAAACAAATGTCTACTCAGCCCTACCAATGATGAACCAAAGAATCCATGCCATAAAAATCTAGTTTAAAGAACCAATAAGTTAGCAGAAGGATTTCTGGACTCTGAGGCCAGCCTGGTCTACAGAGTGAGTTCCAGGACAGCCAGGACTACACAGAGAAACCCTGTCTCAAAAAGCCAAAACAAACAAACAAACAAACAAAAAACCCAATAAGTTTAATTGAGATTATTTGTAGCACCATGGATGAGGGCTTTCAAGAGTATGAACAACATATGGATGGTCAAACCACTAAAGTACCCTCCAAAGCCCCCAAGTCTAGCTATTTATTTGTTTGTTTTTGGTTGGTTGGTTTAGATTTTTAGAGACAGGGTTTCACTATGTAGCCCTGGCTGTCCTGAAACTCACTATGCAGTCCAGGCAGGCCTCAAAATCACAGAACTTCCTGTCTTCTGAGTGCTGGGATTAAAGGCATGTATCATTAGGCTCAGCTCCGTCAAGCAATGTCTAACCCTTAAGTCTTTGGGGAGAGGACTTGTGAAAGGCAGCTTGAGTCCCCTCTTTCTTCCACAAGGGAAATGTCAGTAGATCCAATCTTTCTAGGGTCTCATTCAGGCAATTACAGCTGTTCTAATATTTAATTTCTTCGTTTTTCCTTTTTGTATGTATGTATGTATGTATGTATGTATGTATGTACGTACGTATTTGTCTCACTATGTAGCTCTGACCAGCTTCGAATTCGATGTGTGGACCAATCTGACCTTACAAGTACACTCACAGAGTTCCACTTGCCTCTGTCTGTTGAGTGCTGGGATCACAGGAATGCACCATCACACTGGGCATCTGCTTTATTCTGTTAACATAAGGTTGTTATTGGTCACTGTTCCAAAAGAAGACGCTTGACAGTGTTGGGAAAGATGGGGAAAGGCACAACTGAACCAGAGATTACATCTGAAAAGCAGGGGTGCTAACTTTCAGGTTACAGAATATGTATTTATCTATATAGCCTGGTTCAGGCACACCCATGTGTCTTGAGGTCTTCACTTATGGACCCTCCTGTCACAATTATACTAGGATATATTTAAGGGTGCCAATATGGATTATTGGCATGGGTGATAATAGGTTGAGGTAATATGGATTACTGGCATGGGTGAAAACAGATTAACACATTTTCCCCCTAGAAGTATAATCAAATCACTTTTCCTGAAAATTGGTTATTTTGTGTTGAAGTATATGCACTTAATATCCATAGTTGTGCAAGTTTACTTTAGATTTTCTCCCTCCACTAGATTGATGGTGAAATAAGATTTTCCCCGGGGCTGGTGAGATGGCTCAGTGGGTAAGAGCACTGACTGCTCTTCCAAAGGTCCTGAGTTCGAATCCCAGCAACCACATGGTGGCTCACAACCACCCATAATGATATCTGACTCCCTCTTCTGGTGTGTCTGAAGACAGCTACAGTGTACCTATTTAAAATAATAAATAAATATTAAAAAAAATATTTTCCCCTCATTTTTCTTTTTACTATGAAATAATTTCATGGTTTTGAAAAATCGTTGCGTTCCGGCTGAGAGGCTGCTGCTGGGTTCTGGCGCCTGGTGGCTGTCCTGCGGGCTGGCACTGGTAGCTGCGGGTGTCCCTCTTCGCAGGCCCAGCTCCGGCAGGATCCTCCGCTGGTCCAGCCAGGGCAGAGGCGCAGGCGCAGAGCGAGGAGCACCCTGCGTCCTCTGAGGTCAGCGTCATGAGGAGCCTGCTGTTCTTCTGCTGCAGCCAGGTGATGCATGGCTTTAGCTGCAGCTCCAAGCAACTGGGCATCCCCACAGCCAATTTTCCTGAACAAGTAGTAAACAATCTTCCAGCTGCTGTGTCCCCTGGCATTTATTATGGTTGGGCCAGAGTTGGGAGAGGAGACGTCCATAAAATGGTGGTGAGCATAGGATGGAATCCATACTACAAGAATGTGAAAAAGTCCGTGGAAACATCATCCACACCTTCAGGGAGGACTTCTATAGGGGAAATTCTCAATGTGGCCATTGTTGGCTACATCAGGCCTTAAAAGAACTTTGATTCTTTAGAGTCACTTATTTCTGTGATTCAAGGTGATATCGAAAAAGCTAATAAATAAATAAATAAATAAATAAATAAAATTTAAAAAAGCAACTGGATTTACCAGAACATTTGAAACTCACAGACGACAATTTCTTCCAAGTTTCTAAAGGCAAAATTACAAATGACTACTGATGAAAAGTCCCTTACTTGTCCATCCACTAGTGTCTCAGGGCTTCTGATACAGTCTCATCTTGGTCATATTTTATTTATTTATTATTTATTTATTTATGTATATGAGTACACTGTAGCTGTACAGATGGTTGTGAGCCTTCATGTGGTTGTTGGGAATTGAATTTAGGACCTCTGATCACTCCGGTCAACCCCACTCACTCTGGCCCAAAGATTTATTTATTATTACAAATAAGTATAATGTTACTGTCTTCAGACACAACAGAAGAGGGCGTCAGATCTCATTACAGGTGATTGTGAGCCACCATGTGGTTGGTGGGATTTGAACTCAGTGCTCTTACCTGCTGAACCATCTCTCTAGCCCTTGATCATATTTTAAATCAAGTGTTTCCTGTAGCTGTCAAGAGGCCTCCAGGAGTTAGCTCCATCACGTTGCCTAGTACTAAGAGATTCATTCAAAAATCAAGACTTTAAATGTAATATGTCGATTAAAATGTAGCACTAGAAAGCTAACGTCTTGTAATGAAAATAAAGTCCGTGAGTGTGGGTGGCAAAGCAAGTTCCTGAGGAAAAATGAGGACTGGCTGTAGTTCTTGTGCCCTTGTGTGCTGGTGCTAGCGAGCCCAGCAAGCTGAACAGAAGCTTTCCAGAAATGCACCGCCCCCACACAGCTTACCCAAGGAGGAAAATCTAGAATTACTTTTTTCATTTTGTGCATTAGTATATTTTTACAATCCTGCAAACTTTCACGAGCCTTGAGGTCATTCCCCATGAGGTCACTTCCCGGCAGTGTCCCAATGCTCTGTGTGGAGTTACTTCAGGTTGAAGTGGCCTCCATCGCCCCACATCAGGGCTTTGCTTTTCTGCACAGTACTGAGGATCCAGCCCAGCGCCTTACACACTAGGCAAGTGTGACCACTGAACTAGGCTCCTGGCCCCCTTTCCTTTTTTAAGCCATGTCTACATGTTGCCTTTTAGAAGAGTAGATATTTTTGCTCTTTAACATTTTCATGACTTTAGCTTATTCCCATTTGGGATATCAGACAACCATGTGGCTGAGATTGCTTGCATGTGCGCCATTCTGCTCAAAATTAAATGTTGGTCAGGTGCAAGTATGCATTGTATTTTTTTTTTTTTTAATTAAAGCGGGGCAGTGGTGGTACACGCCTTTAATCCCAGCACTTGGGAGGCAGAGGCAGGAGGATTTCTGAGTTCGAGGCCAGCCTGGTCTACAGAGTGAGTTCCAGGACAGCTAGCACTACACAGAGAAACCCTGTCTCAAATAAATAAATAGATAAATAAATAAATAAATAAATAAATAAAACAATCTGCATTTATAGACTTGCTTGGAATTAAAACAAACACAGCCAGTTACCACCCAACCCCACCCTTCTTTTTTTTTTTTTTTTTTTTAAGTGTTTTCCTATGTTTTCAATGTAAATACAGTTCTCTATGACCAGGTGCTTAAATATAATTTAATATTCATTTAAAGCCC
>JADRCD010215227.1:0-18956 GCA_019843815.1 Montemys delectorum
CTCTTCATTTTTTCCCTCCTACTTCTGGGCAATTATTCATTCTTGAAAAAAAAATCATGTCTTGTCTAGTTTCCTGTCCCTTTTTTACTCATGAAATCAGAGGCCTAGATTTCCTGGTCAGAAGCACTGGAGCTTTTGTGCTTTGGTAGTTCCATGTGTCAGCCTCATGAAGGTCTCAGTGTAAAAGAAGAGCCTATAAGCATCCTCTCCTTCATCCTGTGTTGGAAATGACTTGCCTTTCACACACCTGGATACCACCCTTGACTTCTGCCCTTCCTTAACTCTGCAATGTACCATTCATAAACATGCCTCCTTTCACTTCTAAAATTCTCAAAACATATTTACTACCTTACCTCTGCTGCTACCCGACCACCATCTATAAGGGACTATACCAAACTTAAGAGTTCTGGTCCCTGCTTTCTCATCCATCTATAAAGTCATAATGATGACTCATCTTAAATATTTCTTCACGTTGTCTTATTATGGTTGACAAATCTAATTATTACAAAGAACTGTTATGCTGTCTACTCATGATCATTGATTGACCTCATAATCATTACTACTTTTGGTTTTCTCATTTACAATAACTTCCACAGTGTGGAGAAACGCTTGTCAATATAAACTGTCTTGAAGCTTTGCTGTCAATAGATTTCACGTGCCACCTCCTTTGACCAATTGATGTAAGGTGTTATTGAAGTACAAAATAGTTCAAAATTCTCAGGAATGGACCACATGTGCCTTCTGGCTTTGGGATAGAATGTACTTGCCTTAACACAGCATTGAAAAAACTAAATCAATTGATCATGTAAGAGAGGAATTTTTTTATTAGATGTTTTCTTTATTTACATTTCAAATGATATCTCCTTTCCTGGTTTCCCCTCCAGAAAAAAAAAACCCAAACAAAACAAACAAACAAACAAACAAACAAACAAGCCCTGTTCCCTTCCCCTTGCCCCTGCTACCAGCCCACCCTGTCCTGCTTTCTGGCCCTGACATTCCCCTACACTGGGGCATAGAACCTTCACAGGACCAAAGGCCTCTTCTCCCATTGATGGGAGGCCATCCTCTGCTATATATACAGGTGGAGCCATGAGTCCCACCATATGTAGCCTTTGGTTGGTCGTTTAGTCCCTGGGAGCTCTGGGGGTACTGGTTAGCTCATATTGTTGTTTGTCCTAAGGGGCTGCAAACCCTTCACCTCCTTGGGTCATTTCTCTAGATCCTTCACTGGGGACCCTGTTCTCAGTCCAATGGATGGCTGTGAGCTGCTACTTCTGTATTAGTAGGGCTCTGGCAGAGCCTCTCAGGAGACAGCTATGTCAGGCTCCTGTCAGCCAGCACTTGCTGGCATCCACAATAGTGTCTGGGTTTGGTGATTGAATATGGGAAGGATTCTGAGGTGGGGCAGTGTCTGGATTTATGAAATTCTTAGGGAAATGGATGGATCTAGAGAATATCATCCTGAGTGAGGTAACCCAATCACAAAAGAACACATATGGTATGCACTCACTAAGCGGATATTAGTCCAGAAGCTCAGAATACCCAAGATACAATCCATAAACCACAAGAAACTCAAGAAGAAGACCAAGGTGTGGATACTTCAATCCTTCTTAGAAGGGGGAACAAAATACCCATGGAAGGAGTTGCAGAGACAAAGTGTGGAGCAGAGACTGAAGTAAGAGAAGAATCTTAAGGAATGACCTAAACATATTCTAAGATTGTTTCTTCTGAGTCTTTAGTAATTTCCAAGCTCCTTTTATTCTTCTGGAGATGTACTAACATACAGATGATGTAAAACACTAAGGAATCACTGTAAATTAATGATTTATTGTTTTTTCCTGGTATTTAATAATCCAGTGTTAAAATTCCTGAACTGAATTTGTTTTCTACTTCCTAGAATGTAACAGTGGTTATAGGTTGATGGTATTTTACAGTCCCAAGGTTGACTTTTGTAAGCTCTTTGAGACTGCAAATAGCAAACAGGAATCTGTATTTTTAGGTGACAGTTTATAAATACACAGGTAATCTCTCAGAATCTGATTCCCCGACCCTCAAATAAAATAAACAAAGAAATAAACAAGCCCCTCTCCTTTCATCAGAATTCTAATTTCCAAGAGATATTCTGTTCTTTAGAATAATCTGTTCTAGTATGTTAAGGACTATTATTTATAATAAATGTTCTGAGCTGGCTCCTCTGAATTCTAGTATGTACAATTAAACATTTTAAGTCTCTTGTTATTTACTTATAAATTTCCAAGATAATATGTCAGGCTTGTATTGTCTTATGTCATACCTGCTTTTGAATTCTTTCTGTAGGTGAAAATTAAATTTCTTATAGAACATTGTCGCTATCATAAGAATGAGTTATATAATATAACTGCATGTGTATATAATATAATTGAACTCATGATTGAAAATTTCTTCTTTTATTGAAAGCCTAATGAAAACAATGCTTTTAAACAATCTCTATTTTATTTGTTTATAGGTGATGAACTGTCTCAGACTGACCTTTCTATTGTGTTTAAACACATATACCCATTTTGCCAATTTGATTCTTTAATCTTATTTTTTTTTTTTTTTTTTTTTTTTTTTAAATTTTCCTCACACCTTTCAACTCTCCCAGTCCTGCATCATTCTGGGTCTTAAATATTTCTATTCTGTGCCTCATAAAGTTAATTAATTTATAAAATAAGGCATATTCCATCCTTTTTTCTAGCTGATTACATATGGCTAAAACAAGTTTTCATTTCCACATAGATCAGAAATAAGAAAGAAATGAATAAATTTCCTTGCAGTTTGACCTTGAACTTTCTACTATCTCCCAGACTCCTTAGAACATGCATACACAAAGTCATAAGCACTGAATATCACACTAAACAAATAAGAAAGTTTAAAATTTTTATATGGAGGATATGTTATAAAAGCAAATTGATTTGGACTATTTCAAAGGTACAGTTAAGTGTTAATAAAGGGAGATATTTTAAAAGACAATAATTTTTACTGAGAAAACTGAACTTTATTGAACATCAAATTCTTTCTGTGCTCTGTAACATTTACAATGATAAACTAACTTCTAACCAAAGTGTATTTACTCATACATTTTTACTTTATTAAACAAGAATTCATTCATAGAAACCACTAAGGGGACCATGTGTGCATTTATAATTTATGTCAAGTAGCAGATGCAGCATCAAGCATTCTTGAGAAGCTGATAATCCTTTATTACATCGAATTTCATTTCAAGAAAAATAATACTTTATTGTGTTGGAAACTTTAGATGGTTTCTTCAGATAATAGATACTTCTTAGAAATATTCTTATAAGAAGAAAATAAATTTCTATTTCTATCTTTTTAAATAGAAATAGAAAACCTCTTATCTTTTAGTATGTTAAGAGAGGTACTGAAGCTTTCACAGACTTTATATAGTAAACAGTTTAATTCTGGATGACTAGAATGTATCCTAATTATAAAATTATGTAAGCACTCTTGCTATTGACCTACAACTGCCAAAAGCCAGAAGACAGGGCACAGCATAATGGAAAACATGCTGTACTACCATGGAAACATGATACAGTTCTTAAAGGAGAATAATTAGTATAATGTCTTCCTGAAAGGAATTTTAGTAATAGATTACAAACAAATGCAGCTACCAGTGGTTTAGTTTATGTTTTAAGCATCTATTAAGAAAATACCGTGAAAAGGTTATCTCTTTGTATATATGTGCACATATCTATGCATTATACTAGCATTTAAAAGTACCATGTAGATCAGTTTAAATAATCTTTCTCTTTTAACCATTTAAATATATAGATACAAAAATTCCATGGTTCCTATAATGACTGCTAATATTTAAATAAAAAAATCATTGCAAACACTATGTGAGTAGCATGCATTTATAGAATATTTTCCTTCATCCATAACTTTATTTCACAGTGTTTGGTGCTTCAAAAATGCATAATGAATAGTAAATATCTGAAAGAATTTTGACCAATCTGACACCATCATTTAATGTATTCACCCAATGCACGTCCCCTCAGGACACTTACCTTTGGTAAGGAAGCCCGGGATCCAGAACTCTGTGTGGTCATAGTAAGTACAGTGGTGATGCCCAAAGCTACCCTAGCTGGGGCTGCATCCATGTTAATCCAGAATGAGACCCAGGATAGAATAACAATCAGAAGGCTGGGAATGTACATCTGGATCAAGTAGTAGCCCATCTGCCGCTCAAGATGGAATCGCACTTCTATGCATGTAAACTTTCCTAATTGTTCATAAAATAAATGCAACAATTAAATAAAAGTCAGGTTTTGCTATGATATCAAATGGGAGTTAAGTGAAATAATTTTATTGTAAGATTTTTTTTAACTAATGAAGAACATTAAGTCATATACTCAAATTTACTTTAATTTTTTTGAGTTTTTAATCTGTGCATCTGGAAACAATGTGACAAAGGAATGAACTCGTCTGAAATAGTATATAATCCTATTTTCATGTTCAAAGAGCTTTTCATACTCGTCAAAAATCTCTTTAGTTTTTGACACTTTGTTCTCATGTGGATAGAACAGCACGTGTTTATTGTGTAAAGGTTACCTATACTTTGTGTTTCTGGAACTTCCAAATGATAACTTAGTCAGATGCTATTTGTTTCAAAAACCTTTATATTTTCTTGAAGTATTAAGAAAGAAATACAAACAAAGATGTGCAGTATCATAAATAATACTATACAAACTAAATATGTATCATTTTGCTTTAATAACTTTAAAAATAATTTTAAAACATATGAAAAAACAAATTTGTTACATTCACTGTTTAAATATATGCCCTTATGCCTTTGTTATGTAGCTCTGTTTCTGCAAATAGGGGTTATGAATATTTAAGACAACATTACTCTTTCTACTCCCTTGGTTCTAATTACATTCATTTATCTCTACTGCTTTGTTATCCATCCTTCAAAGAAACAGTCTTCTAAGTCATTTGATTCTTGGTTTCGTTATCTTTATTATTTTGAATAGAATGATGTCATAGGTCTAATATGCTCTTTAAGTACCATTATCTGATATGAACATGGGAGAAAGAAATCAAAGAGCATGATAAGAAAACCTGTTGATATATGGCAAGGAGACTCTCCATTGCAGACTCCTACTAATAGAGCAAGCTCATAAATGATGGCAGAAAGGAGGCACAGCCTGTGGAGGAAAATAGAAGTTATAGCAGAACTTTAAGACCTCAACAGTAGCTTGCAAGCTCTGGGGACAGTGGAGTCCACTTTTTAATATATAGCAACCAGAACTATAGGCAAGCCATACACAAGCCTTCTCTCAACTTATCAACTAAATGATTAAATATTCCTGCAATATCCATAATATTTATATTATAAAGCAATATTAAATATAGAACTTTAAATTTTCACTATAAAGAAAATGAAATGGAGGAAGATTAATTGAAGTAGTTTGATTATATCAATGCTAGTCTATTAAGTAATCTCATAGCAAGATTAGAAGGTTTTTTTTTTACCATTGTGTACATTCTTTATGTTTAATGTGATTCTCAAGAAAAGTACAAGGTTTCATTATGTATTTTAAAGTCATTTTATACATATAACTAATATGGAAAATGAAGTCACGCGGTATGCAAATATGGTTGTACGTAAACCACACACGCATACACACACATATATATATATATACTAATTTCAAGGTTGTGTACATGTGCATTTGCATTTTTATGTGGTTGTAAAGAGAAATCATAAACATGGACCCAAGCAATGGAGGGAACCTCTTATGTATACATAACAAGATGAGCATACTATGCAAATTTAGAAAGGAAGAAAGGTTTTAGATGAAAAACAAATAGAAAGAAAAGTTTTAGATGAAAAAACAGATCATGTAGTCCTGATATGTGCAATTTAGTGTATGTATGTATATATATATATATATATATATATATATACATACATACATTTTTTTCTCAATGAGTAGATCTTACTGTGACTGGCCTGGGGACTTGCTATTTAATCCAGATTAACCTCAAACTCATGGAGATCTTCTTGCCTTTGCTTAACAAGTGCTGGGATTAAAAACATGTCTCTCTACACCTAGATATGTAATTAATATGTATGTAAAAGAATATTGACTTCAATAATTTTATTTCATTGCAATGCCAGGCATTTATAAATATAGATTTGTATGTGTGTATATGTGTTATTTTTTCTTTCATATGCAGAGGGATTGATATGGTATATGAACCTACAGTGGAAAACAACTAAAATAGGAAACTTGAATGTTGGGGGAATAACATAAAACAAAGTATAAGATAGGAGACAAATTAATCGTATATATAGAGACATTACCAGGCATTTCTATAAGATTTTGATCCTTGATACTTTGGGCATACTTTCATCTTTTGTATTAAACAAATATTAGACAACTAGATATTCTAGAAAATTGCTACCAAAGTAATTCTTGAAGTAATTGATAGTTCTAATATCAAGGTAAGCAAATGTACTTTCTGCTAAGCTGGGTCTCCTGTCCCTGCATCATTAAAATTCTCCCCAAAATGATTTCTAGAGTCAGCTGTTCTGTATTGAATGTGTCTAAAATTCACATCCTTGGAGAATCTGTGAATTTCACTTTATTTAGAAACCAGTGCTTGACGTGAAGATACAATTAAGTTAAAATTTATTTCAAAATCACTGTTGTCCCTATAGAATGAGGGATATTTGGCTACAGGTCTCTGTACAGATACATGGAGAGCTCAGCACATGACTAAAAGGACAGAAACTGAAATGATGTATCTATAAGTAAAGAAATACCCAGAATTGTCAGAAATAGGGAACTAAGAAAATGTCAGGGAAGAAACCTTCCCTGGAGCCTCTAGAGAAAACATAATTTTACTAATACCTGATTTAAAAAAAATACTTAGCTACTAGAGTTATGATAAAATGAAATTTTGTTGTTTTAAGGTAACAAATTTATCATCTTCTGTGATGACAGTTCTATTTACCACCTCTAGAGCTTTTCTCAACATTTTCTAAGAGAAATTATCCATCCTTAAAAAAATGAGCTAGGGTATTGCTATTGACTTGCCTATTTTTAATTTTATCCTGAGATGTTAATCTTGTTCCTGTTCAAAAATTAGCTAACACCTTCATCTGTGAATTGAATATGGTAATTTACAAAATTAGATATTGTGAGTTATATAAGGAGATAAGAGAGATTAAGGGCATTATAGGATGACAACTGAGCTCACAGTTCTGGAAAATGCTGAGGCCAAGGTGAATCATGCTTCACTGAAATGAAATGGTAAGAGTAACAGCTAATGTGAGCATCTGAGCATCAGGCCATTTGTGCACCTCTGGGTAGAAGCTTGAGTTATGGATAGTTAACTAGCATTTTTGTTGGAGTAGGTTTATGGGAATCGCCCACAACTGTTAAGAGAAATGAACAGATTTCACAAGAATACAAATACCACACTGAATTTCTTAATATTCATTGTTCCTTATTAAATATGGTATCTACATAAGAAACAAAGTTTATCAGTCCAAGAAGTAACTGAAAACAGAAATTAATAAAATATTAAAGAGAAAATAGTAGAATAGTGTTTTGGAATACATGAAAATGTTAGATAATATCATTATTTAAAGCAAGTTCTTTTGTTAGCATATAGAGTGTTTATTTCCAAAAATTGTTCAGTTTATTTTCCTATAGAAATAAGGAAACATGTATATAATCATCATTTTACTCACATTTGTGGTGCTTCATAAAGAATTTTCAAGAGAATCTGAGTATCGAGCATCTTTTTCATCTCATACAAACCAGATATGATCAGACATAATGAGTGGAAAGTCCGTATGTTTTAAAATTGTGCATTTTTTACTCCATAAGCCAAAACAGTTAAAATCAACACATTATAATTTTAATAGTCTGTGTATCATTAGATCAAAAGTCATAAGCATGAAGAAAACTTCTCAGTCCTTACCTGTATTGTAGTGTTTAGTGCAGTATCGCAAGTCTTTTTCTTCTTTCAACAGAAATTGAGGCAAAGTGAGTCCTTCAGCCACTTGTACTGGGGCTTCATCTTGCCATTCAAAAATGAGATCATTCATTGTGTACCCAACTAGATGAAATATAGATATGTTAACAGCCAAGGGAAGACATTCAAATAGAAGAAATAAAAACCTTCTAGCACAGTCACATAAAATGAAAGAATCAGTGTGACCTTGAGTCAATCTCTTGAACAGTACATTATCTGATTCCATAGCACACAAGGCTCTCAGCAGTAATGTAAGACAATGATAGAGACTCAAAAGAACATTAGATGGAAAGCTCTTGGATTAATTCAGAAAAATTTTAACATTGTTCTACTACATTAATTTCTAAGACCAAGAAAAGGCCAATTGAAACTGGTTTGAAACTGAATTAATGTATAAATATCTCTGGGGAAAGTATTGATGACTTATGCCTTCCTTGTTTTAATCTTCTCAGCTTATTTACCTGCTTCTCTGTTCCAAGTTCCAACATGAACAAGATAGTCTTAAAACGAAAGCTTATTCTATTTGGTAGAGATGATTGAAAACTGCACATGGAATAGTTTAACACAGTAGTAATTAGTTCAGAATAGACTTTTCAAATGAAATTTTTTCAGTAAATCAGCATCTTTTATTAAGTTAAAGTATTGTATTTCTCTTTGGAGAGGCTTAATATAAGCAGAATTTTGCATTTTTCCCAGTTAAATGAAAAATTATGGAAATGTATGCTCCATTGTTATTGTAGTGGATGAGTCTAATTGAATGTGAGCATGGCTGTTATTACTATGATTAGTCAATTCCATAGTGCTAGGAATGAGAGGAAACATAATATGACTCATGAATTGTGTCATTTAGTTAAACTAGTAAATTATGGAACTGTTTGCAGAGGAATTTGTACCAAATTTTCGTGGAATGATTTGGCACAGCATTTGTAGATAGGTTAGGCAATGTACGAGGTAGCTCATCCCTCTCTAGTCTCTCTCAGAATTGTCCAGAGAGAGCAGAGTCTGATCTAATCATAGAGGCAATTGGGAATACACAGTAGCATATAATCTATGAGCAATGGGGACAGTAATGATAGGAGAGTTGGCAATTAAACCTCTTTAGACGGTGTAAGATTTGACTGATGAGTTTTCGTAGATGCTTTCAGTGTCTTGACTCATTATGACAAGACATATTTTGTAGAATTTGTATAGTTACCCAAATTTAAGGGAGCCATGTCTGAATTTTGGTTCAAAAGTAAATGTGTAACTACAAGATTATTCTCTAAATAAGTGGTTTTCAACCTACCCAGTGTTGCAACCCTGAAGTACAGTTCCTCATGTTGTGGTTGCCCACAACCATAAAATTATTTTTGTGCTATTTCATAACTATAATTTTCTATTGTTACCAATCATAATGTGAATTTATGACATGTGACCCACAGGTTGGGAACTGCTGCTCTAGACTTAGTAATTGGTTTACTTATACTAGAATAACCTCTCAGTAAAACCCCAAATTAAAAATGATTGGATTGATTAACTTTTGTTCATAATTTCTTCAACATGTGAATATATAGATAACACTCTGTTTTAGGGCAACACAAATAATACATTTCTCAATGATCTAAAGACAGTAAAATAAGTACCAATTTTATCTGCTGCCAAATGAGCCCTGTCCCTTATAATTCATACAGAGAATCACAGAAGACAAAAACATTTGAGATCTTTCTTGTAACAATTTAGACAGACAAATGAGAAGACAAGCCAAACCCTCTTATTGTCTTGAAGGGATAAAGTTTTATATAATTGTCTATGAAAAGGAACTAGCTGCCTGAAATTCTGTGGAAATCTTGCTCTGATTTTTTCTCCTTTCCATTTTCTAGAAGCACATATAACTTGTTATTGTAGTGAGGAACTATTCACATCAAGTGATCTATAAATGGACTTTTTACAGCTGTGTTATTGTACACTTATTTACAACTCACAGGATGTTTAAACTTGAAAGTTAAATAATGAGATGGTAAATAATGAGATGGCCATGCTTAAGGAGCATTTCCTTTATTCTGAGTAACTTAACAGGCGCTGACGGAACCTTAATGACATTATTGCCTCAATAAACCTTCAAACAAACTTTTAATAGATCTCTTCCACAGAGTTCAAAGTGTTTTAATATCCTTTTCCTTTGGATAATAAATATTTATAGAAGCTTGAAAATATCAAGGTAAATATATTGGGTAATGAGTGCAATATGGTAAATATAATTGTCTTGTATAATAATCTCACAATGAAAAATAATTCATATAAGGAACAAATATATTCATCTAAACTTGGCAATAGATTTCATTTGATGATTATTGTATAAATGGCAATCTAAATTTGCTTTCAACACGTATTTACTGAGTACCAAGTGTAGGTAAGACATTCTGTCCCATTTCAGTTGGTCCTTGAAAGCAATGAATGACCCCCCCCCCCCATCCCCACTCCCGCACAGTGAAGAACACAAGAGAAAGTGAAAAAATTCAGGATAAAGGAAAAGCTCATTTGTTTGAAAGAGTTAAAAATACCCAAGAATTGAGAAAGAAATTAGTAATAGCTCTCTTCATCTTTGGAGACATGAAGTGACTTCTCAAAATAGTACTTTATAAACATGATACGAAGCCTGATTATTTCATAAAATTCACAAAGCCTAAAGCACTTTCATGGTCACAATGACATATTATTTGTTTTTTTTTTTTTTCACTTCTAATATTTTCTCTGATGTTGAAACAATGGTGGGTAATGCTTTAACATAAATACAAACAGTGGCACTAGGCCATACTGAAAGTTTCTGTGTTTCTAAGTGTTATATCCTTCAGTAAAAAATCCAGAGACTGCTCCACCTGGGAATGTCCATCAAATCCCTCCCCAGGAGCCTCAGAGAATCATGCATAAGGGAAAATGAAAAGAGTATAAGAGCCAGCCAAGAAGGAGGACACCAAGAAAACAAGGATGTCTAAATCAACTTGATAGATGGCACCCATAAACCCACAGAGAATGAGGCAGCATACAGATATGTCTGCAGGGTCTGCACCAGATGGGATCTAAGAGCTGAAAGAAGCAGACACATGCCCCCAATCCTAACCCAGAAGCAGTCTCCAATTGATAACTACTTGCAAAACAGAAAATAACTGTGGGGAAGGCAGTCTCATTAGAAGACAAACTACTCGTAAAAACAGGCTGCCTATCCAGCACTAGATGTCCAGTGGAAAAGGAACTCAGAATTATTGGAAGTTCTTTTATCATGACTCTTTTTGCTATTGTTGTTGTTAGTTTGTTTTACATCTTAAATTTTTATTCAATTTTTATTTCTCTTTCTCTTTTTACTCTGCAGGCCCATTCTGGGTGTGTGTGTGTCAGACATATTATGGTTTAGTGTTTAATGTTTTTATGATTCCTGAATGTGTAAAGAGTGAATCTCTGCATCTGTATCTGTTTCATGTGTCTTCTCTAAGGCTCTTTCTATTCTGTTTGTTCTTGTTGTATTCTGATATATTTTATTATTTTTTTTATTTTTTTAAAGTTGGTGATACTCATATTCTTTTTTTCTTCTTTTTGTTTATTAGATATTTTCTTTACTTATATTTCAAATGTTATCTCCTTTTCTGGTTTTCCCTCCAAAAGCCCCTATCCCATTTCCTCTCCCCATGCTCACCAACCCACCCACTCCTGCTTCTCTGTCCTGGCATTCCCCTGTACTGGGGCATTGAGCCTTCACAGGACCAAGGGCCTCTCCTCCCATTGATGTCCAACAAGGCCATCATCTGCTACATATTCAGCTGGAGCCATAGGTCCCTCCATATGAACTCTTTGGTTGGTGGATTAATCCCTGGGAACTCTGGGTATTATCCCTTTGAATCTTGTGAATCCTGTTTATTTACTAATGAGAGACAAAAAGGGGGTGGATCCAGATGGGAGAAGAAGGAAAGGAACCAGGAGGAGAGAGAGGGAAATCCCTAATTAGAATATTTTATGTGAAGGAAATGAAAAGCTATTTTCAATAAAAGGAAAGCAAAAGAAAACAACAAAATGTCTAAAGTGTGAAAGGTAGGCTTTTCAGTCTTTTTGGATTTCTTTTCTTTTTTTTTTTCTTGGTCAAGAAAATGTTATTTTTCTCAATGAAAAAAAAAAGTTTATCCAGCAGGATCAATAGACAGTGACAACAAGTTCAAATTTAGTAACGCATGTTGCAACTTTGAATCCAAATAATTGTGATTTAATTTTAATTTTGGAAATTATTTAAAATTGGATTATAGCTCCTTAAAAGCTACTCACTCAAATAAAACCTTTAAGTTAATAATACTAGATGAGAACATTAGCTTAAATATTTTCTTTGTTGTTCTTCTGTTTTTAAAAGTAATCCTCCCCTCAGAGGAAAAACGTTTTGTGCCTTCACAAGTGTCTGGAGCAATGAACTTCTTGGATGCACATGGTGTAAAGTTTTGTTGTTGCTGCTGTTTGTTTCTGTTTTCTGACCTTGCTATAGAATATATGAACTTTCTTCTGTGGCTGGGCTCTAGCATGCAATAAAGTCTGAGATGGGTAAAATGTATGGTCATTTCTATTGGTACTAATGTTCTTGGGTGTTCTCATTTGTTGCCATATCAACAGAGAACTAATTTAAGCCATAACCTCTAAGGAACACTTACCTCCACTGAATTTGCCTTCAGTCTTTGTTCTAAGATTTTTTTTTTATGTTTTTCAAGCAACAGGACATTGAAGTTCTTTATTTTAAACCCCTTGGTGGATGAGCTAAGAATTGAAATTGCTAGCTCTGAGTTTATGGGACTCTATGGGATCATCTAGAAAGTCTAGACTATTTCCAAGTAACACAACAATAATAAATCAAAACAAAAAAATGTGTTACCTTGTCTCTGTTTATCTATTTTCCATTCAATAACCAAAAAAATCTACCTATACATATTTTTATCTATTTACTTAGCTATCTCATGCCACATGGACACAGGTAGATTATATAGCTGTCTGTGTTGGCTCAGGCCACTGGACGGGGAGAATCAGTCTCAGAATAATTGAAGAGAAACCTTACACAAATACTATCATTTTCAACTCTCTCTAATCTTTCTGAACCCTTTGCCATTTTATCAAATTTCTTCTGATTCTACTGAACATCATACTGATTCAGGGGATGTCTCTAGACAATCCCAACAGAATTCTTTTCACACTATCGCTCCTCTGAACATTTCTCATTAGACACCTGAAAAAAATTAGTTTCCAATATTATTACTGGGAAATGACCTCTCATCACATGTAGGATCTTTCTCTATTTACTTTCTCTGCTATAAACTATTCACCTTTTCTCTCTAATGAAATAAAACAAATATATCTTCAAAGTAATATTTTGAGTAAATGAAAACTTTAAACATCATCATATCATTTAAAGTTGACATGAACATATCCTTATAAAGAAAAGAAAAACTTAAATAAATATTGAAAGACAGAAATGTACAAAGAGTGAAATGCAATGGTCTTGTGCAGATGTTCACATGATTGTGAACCTTCTCTATTAAAAATTTTCTATAACTTTAACACAATTTAAATGAAAGTTTTATTGTGATCCTCAACTGGTAGTTACTCAAAGTACAAAAACAAACACCACAGTACCAGTTGGGAGAACAGTATAGACCTGTTAAATCTATTTATCTTGATAAATAAAGCTGTAGTCTTTAAATGATTTAAGATGACCAAGTATGGAATAGAACTCAGAATCAGACCTATGAAGCGAGACTTAAGGTAAAAGTTACATTTTAAATCAGAGTGAAAAAATTAAATAAATACTAATGGAGAAATATTCTATATTCCTAGAAAATAAAAATTTGGTTTGGGTCAAGGAGGATGGCACACTGAGTAAAAGTCATTGTCATCCTGAGGATTTTATTTCAATTCCTAAAGCCTAAGTAAAAGGAAAGAACTCATTTCCAAAAGTTGTCCTCTGACATTCAGACTTGTGTAATAGTAGTAACAGTAGTAGTAGTAGTAGTAGTAGTAGTAGTAGTAGTAGTAGTAATAATAGTAATAGTAGTAGTAGTAATATTTATTAAAATAAAACCAAATTAATATGTAGGGACAATCTGTCCTATTGCAATTCTGGGTTAAAACAAATAATAACATTATTTTATAATTACCATGTACTTAACAATTTATTAAGAACATTATAGATTTAATTATGTGCATTTGAACCACTGTGCTCTGAAAGATGAAATACAGCTTTGTGATGTCACTAACAAAATAAAAATACACTTATTCAACTGTAGACTGTGGGTTGTGAATATATTCAAGTTCAATTAGAGCCTAGAGGTGTAGTGAAGAATTATAAATTTACATTTCATTTTTAAGTAAATCAGAAAAACATTTGGCCTAGCTAATGATTTTTAGGAGAGAGAGAGAAAAGTATTTCTAGTTTGACCTACTTTTCAAATTCTTGTGTTCTTAATCAACATCTGGATTAAAAAAAAGAGAGAGAGAAAAGAAAATACTTGCTCTTGGCACATTTTTGCTGGGAGAAATATTACTCAAGTCACTTTTATTAACTTGACAAGGAACAACTGTTATGTCAAAACACATTTAACTAATTTTTTTTTATGATTTGCGCATTTGATTTGAATGGAATCCTTTTCTATAACTCACACTGTCACATGTGGTTTCATTTAAATTTGTAACTCTGCTAAATTAAGTGGTTTTACTTTCAATAAAGTTTTCTGTTATAACTGACTTACGATTTATCTTACATGTTCTTTGAACACTAGAATTACTTTGGCTTTCTTCTCTTTCTGTTTTGGATAACGATGGAAATAGAGTGAGCTGTAGTCTTCTTAACTACCCATCAGATTAATCTCAAAATATCATAAGATTGTTACTCGTTGAACATACAGTGTTAAAAGTTCCTATGGGAGATCTCAGAACTGAAAAATGACTGGACTTTGAGCTAGACCATTTTCATAAGAAAAAGGTCTTGTACTTGTTGGGCTTTGGCAGGAGGGCAGATTATAGGAGGATACTGCCTGCCTGCTTCTTTGGAAGAAACTTCATGTGGTGAAAAAACATTCCACGTGAGCTTACAGAAGTTCAAAGTCTCATAACAGTTCAAATTTATGAAAAAAGTTGTCTCACAGGCCTATCTTACCTCAGAGAGATGCTCTGTAAGTCAATCATGCTGTCAGTATCTGGAAGCCTAAAGTGTCCAGAACAGAGACTAGAGAGGAACTGGACTTATCTTGTTGATATTTCTTACATTTGATATTTCAGTCTACCATTATTAACAACTGAAAGATAGGATAACCTAGGATATGAACATTCAAGAGAAGAATGTTCTTTGATGCTGAAATAGAGAATCTTCTTTCAGGAAGTATTTAAATAAATAGAGTCCTGAAATATTATTCATGGTGTTTTATAATTTAATTAAAAATGATTAAATAAATTTAAAAATAATAATACCACATTGACTCTAATTACTTTCCAAAAAGGGTATGATATAATACCCTAACATTGTAAGCCTTCAGAGAAGTGGAAATAATCAGCGTTTTTTTTGGGAGAGATTTCAGACACTGAAACTGACACTTCACAATGCAATAAAATCTAGATGTTAGTGTAAATTATTTAGTGTTCTGTAATTTGCCATAAAAACCCTTCATACGTAATAATATGCATGATTTCTACTTTCAAATTTTTGTTAAAACTCTAACCAAAACAGGATATTGCCAAAGACAAAACATAGGTGATGACTTCCACAATAGGCATATACTATTATATGTAACTAAAATATAAATAACTATTGTGCCACAATATATTCACATAATTAGAAGTAAGTGGCTATAAAATTCTACATCCCTCAAAATAATTAAGTTGCGTGCCAGAATAGCTATTGACTGAAATAAATTCATGTTTATGGGAATCTTTGATATATTACTATGAGAATCACTGTACTAATAAAAAATGCTTCTAGGCTATTTTATTTTATATTTTTCACATCATAGAAAAATCACATCCAGAAGACTTAGTTTCTGAAATGAGTCTTAATCGACCATTGTAAATGCAATTAAACCAAAAGTTCTAAACAATCTTTGCTTTAAATGATACCAGCATTATTTTAGAGAGTTAACACATGCTAAATAATTATCAGAAATAATTGTTATCTGATTTTATTATAATGTACATACACAGGATATATTTTGTTTGGAAGTTCTCATTCACTAACTCCTAATTATATGATGATTTATAACAGGTAAATACAAAAACCTTATTTTGGTTGTAGAGTGTTTTACACTCAGGGCATACATAATGAGTACAATTCATGAAGAAGATAGAGATAGATTTTATATGGATGGAAGTTTAATTATAAATGAGCACATTAACTACTTTCAGGGAGGATTTTACTAATTTTTTTTGTCCTGAGTACTCTCTGCCATAATTTTTGAATTCAAAATGACTACATGAGGAAAAATTATGACTCTGACCTAAGAAAAACAATCACTTTAACCTAAGCTCAGATATCTAAGATTGGATATATTTTGAAGAAAAGGACATCTGGGACTATTAAGAGTGTACAAAATTGAGTAGGCATTTTTTAAAATACCACAGAGATTCCAAAATTCTCTGGAATGTGAGAACTCTTGTCAAACAGCTAGAAAAGAAACTACTAATGAGGAACTTAGAACATGGTTGCTCAAAAGGATAAACAGACAGTAAATGACCAAAACCAGTCCCATAAGCCGTAACTTTACCTCATCAATTTATTAAAAATATCACTCTTCAGTCACACATGGGTGGATCTTTAAAAAGTAGACTATATTCTCCAAATTTTTCAATTACATTTTTTATTTAATTTCATTTTCATTTTTTAACTTTTCTAGTTTCTTCCCAATTATCTTTATACACAATTCACATTATGTTTTTTTAGTGGTTTGAGTCCATTTTATGTACTATTGACCCATAGTATATGTATTCTATCATTTCTAGATACTGTGTGATGATTTGTACATGCTTAGCCCAGGAAGTGGCACTATTAGAAGGTGTAGCCCTGTATGAGCAAGTATGGGTTTTTTGAAGTAGGCTTGGTACTGTGGTGTCAACTTTAAGACCCTCATCCTAGCTGCCTGGAAGCCAGTATTCTGCTAGCAGCCTTCAGATGAAGATGTAGAACTCTCAGCTCCTCCTGCACTATGCCTGTTTGAATGCTGTCAAGCTCTTGCCTTGATGATAATGGACTGAACCTCTGAACCTGTAAGCAAGCCCCAATCAAACGTTCTTATAAGAGTTGCTTTGGTCATGGTGTCTGTTCATAGCAGTAACACCCTAAGGAAGACAGTTTTTAGTTGTAGCTATTGAATTCATAATCTTGTGTATGTATTTAAATATTTTATGGAATCTGAGATTTGAGATGACCTTTCCAGTTATCTAATGTTGCTCACTCGTGTTACAAAAGAGATACTCAGCCCATGAACAATTAATGAGTTTAGAAAAACCCATGTTATTCTTAACAAAAGACTTGAGGGCATATAACATTTCCTGAATTTCTGGCACCTCAGAGTGGATTATGTGGCAGAGGGAGTTTTTGTGATTGTACTATTGAATCATCTCTAGGGAGAATGTTACCGAAGCTTTGAAAGAGCCTGCTCGCATACGACTATTTGCTTTAGGTAGGAAATACAGCATTGAGGGAATTGAAGTTACTTAGAGAATTAACTAAAGAGAATAAATGGTGATAAATTCTGAATAGACAGGAATAGCAAACTCAAGAATCACAGAAAATAAAAAAGACTGTAATGCATTATAATTGCAGGTAATCTTTGGTGTCAATTTCATGGAATTAGTTGTATTTTTCTACCTTTGCATGGGTTGCTAACATTGACCTAGGTCATCAGGTACACTCTTTACCCTCTGAGTCACCTCATTGCATCTCATGCATAGAATTGTTTGTCTTTATAACCATGTTGAGAGATGAGCTTTTTAAAAATAATTAGACTATGAAATCTCTATCCTCATAGGTAGCTTTATTACTACAACTCTAACAAGGATATTCAGCCTAGGACATTCCTTTGGACCCATTTATTTTTGTGCCATGGAAAGACACAGCAAGAAGACCCTGCTAGATATTGGTGTCTTAATTAGTATCTAGTGACAATATATTTCTGTCTATTTGAAATTACCCAGTATACAGTATTCTGTTTTAGCAGCACAAAATGAATTAAATTATGTTTCACTATCATTAAAAATAATTTTATTTGCACAAATTATCTTTCCTGGATAACTGTAACTACTAACTCTTATCAAAGCCTATATTTATAGTAAATGGAGACAATCACAGAAAATCACAACTGGACACAATGCATAAATCAACTGATTATGGGAAACCTGGCCCTAGTGGATACATCTATATCATAATTTCCATGTCTATAGCTTAGGGACATAATTGTCCTTAATGGCTTAGGGTGAGGAGAGCTCCAAAGGATTGTAAGAGACAGAATTCCTGCAAGTATTGAGTGAACGAGATATGGTCGCATGAACAAGAATAGAATAATGGCAATAGTAATGGGCATATTAACATGAAAAAGAGAAAAAATTGTGTAGCCTCACCTTAGACAAAGAATTATAGGCAGCTAGTGAGTTATTAGAAAGGGATATGCCTCTCTAAGGAGTGGGGACCTTTATTGGTTGTCCATTGCAGAGTTGTCAGTGCATGTGCACATCATGACATTAACACACAACAATAATAACAGGAAGATTTAGAGCTGAATGGATGGCTTACTGGTTCAAAGAGCCTGCTGCTCTTCTTAAGGATCTGAGCTTGGATTCCAGCACCCACACTGTATGCCTATAATGTCAGCTCTAATGAACTCAATGCCCTCTTCAACACACACACACACACACACACACACACACACACACACACACACACA
>JADRCD010215227.1:21975-34684 GCA_019843815.1 Montemys delectorum
CTTTCTTTCTTTCTTTCTTTCTTTCTTTCTTTCTTTCTTTCTTTCTTTCTTTCTTTTTTTCTGTTCTTTTGCTAAGTTGTCCTTCAGGCCCCTTTTTCATTAAATTTTTTTTGTTTTTTTTTTTTTAGAGATTTAGGACACTGTTTGAGGATAATTGTCTTTTGTTACTATTTTGTTTCCCTTTTGTTGTTTATTTTTGAACTTTTCAATTAATTACAGTATTTCTCCTGTCACTTAACTCCTTCCAAGCTCTCTTTATATGCTCCTCTCCAAGTCTTCAAATTGTTGGCCTCTTTTAAAATTAATTCTTGTTGCATACATATGTGTGTATTTGTGTGTGTGTGTGTGTGCTTGTTTGCTTGTGTTTGTGAATTTGTGCATGCATCTGTATGTGTGTGTAGACATGGTGTGTGTTTATGTGTATGTGTGTACATGCTTGCATGCATGTGTGTGTGCATTTGTGCATGTATGTGTTCATGCATGCAGGTGTGGTACAGGTGTGGTGCATGTGTGTGTGTGTGTATGTGTGTTCCTAGATATAACCTGTTGAATCCATAGGTTACTTGTATGTAAGTTTTGGGGCTGATGATTTGGCACTGGCTTTCTTTTGTTTCTTCATTTTTACTTTACTTTTCTGTATCTAAGAATTGAAGTTTTTTTAAATGTTACACATCAGGGGTGTCTTTTCCTTATGCCCTCTGTGTTATTTAGATGTGAAGCACAGACTTGAAGCCTGTGGCTGTGATGTTGATTAAGGATCACCAACAACTGGCACTACCAACAAATTTACAATGGATTTTATGATGTTAATAAAAATCCTACAATTCAAATACAGAACCTTCCCTATTGTTGTGTATCTCTTTGTACTATAAATTGTTTAGAAATAGGACTTACCTCATAATGGATATGTATTTGTGACTTAGTTATTCCCTGTCAATACAAAGCACTTTACTAATGCCTTTCACATAAATGTGTTTTTAAATAAAACTATTGTCAACAAAAAATGTCTTTTGAAAACACAGATGAATGATTGAAAACTTCCCTTTAAAGAACTCATTCAGTGTTTTTTTTTTTTTTTTTTTTTTTTTTTTTAAGCATTATTAATCCACTGAGTGGAGTTATTGCTACCCACATGTGCTTGAGTATACAGCTACCCACTGAGACATGGGCAACTCTGTAGAGACTACTTTTTAAACAATTGGTGACTATGTGTTGTTCTTGCAGAAGCCCTCAAGGACTAAGAACGCTCCAGCTGTTGGTGGGATCTCTTTGATCCTCTTCTCATCCAAGCTGGAACGTCTAACTGTCTTGATCTGTTCAGGTCTTGTGCACATATGACCTTAGTTGCTGCTTTCTTTTGCCTTATTTACTATACCTCACACTAACTGTCCCACTCCCAGTCACCCCTGCCACAATCCTTCTCCCCTTTCCTTCTTACCTTCTCCCCTTAGCAGGTAGGGACCCCCTATTACGCCCCTTACTCTGGCACTTTAAGCCTCTGTTAGGCTAGGTGCTTTCTCTCCCACTGAGGCCAGACAAGGCATCCCAGCTACTAGAACAAATCCCACCTACACGCAACAGCTTTTGGGATCGTTCCCATTCCAGTTGTTTAGGACTCAGATAAAGGTCAAGTTGCACATCTGCTATATATGAGCTAGAAGGACTAGGCCCAAGGGTTCATGTTAGTTGATTCTGTTGGTCTTCCTGTGGAGTTCCTATCACTTTCTTCATATTCTTAAAACCAAGATATTATGAATTTTACAGGCAAATGGATGGAACTTGAGTATATCATCCTGAGTGAGGTAACCCAGTCCTCAAAAGTATGTACTTATAAATTGGCATTAGCCATAAAATACCATAAAATTTGTTATACTCCACAACCCAAGGAAGATAAGAAAAAAGGCCCAAGCAAAGGAACTTGAATTTTATTTAGACAGGGGAATAAAATAGTCATAAGAGGAAGATGGTGGGAGAGAATTGGGAGGGATAGGGGATGTGGAGGGGAATTGGGGATTCAGGATCGAGTGTTGGGAAGGACAGGAGAGATGGCTAAATGGTTATGAAAATGAATGCATCTCTAGAAGAGAGAGACCTGGGATAAGGGAAGCGCCCAAGAATAAACTGGGGTAACCTTAGCTGTGACTCATTATATAGGGGATATGGAACCTGAAGAGGCCACCTCCTGTATCCAGAAAGGAAACCCAGTGGGGACACCACCCACCCACAAAACTTTCATGCCCAAATCTCTCTTGTCTACATGTAATGCAGGCACAACTAAGGGAGCAGAGACTGAGGGAATGGCCAACCAATAACTGGCCCAACTTGAGACCTACCCATGGGCAAGTCCCAATCAATCTCTAGCACTATTAAGGATACTCTGTTAAGTATGCAGAGAGGAGCAAGTTGTCCCCTGAGAGGCTCCACCTGGCAGCTGACTCAGACAGATGCAGGAAACAGTGGACCACAATTGTGTTTGCTTTGAGCTCTACAACCCAGCGGTCCCTCAAATGCTGTGTTTTTTATTTACCTCTCTTTCTCAGCTACTGTTCAGACTATCGAACTTTGCTATTTATTCCTGTTTACTTATCGTCTAATCTTTTCAGTTTTTTAGAATTTAATTTTTATCTTTTTTTTTCTTATTTCAGTTGTCACTGTCAACAAGAACACTGATTTTGTTTACTATTCTTTGCCTCATTGGATAATATAAAAGAGATCTCTACAGCCTCTTAAGACTGACAAATGTATTTAACATGCCATCTATGTTAAGTCTTTTCTAGAATTTCTTCCTAACAAATTTTTTTTTTTTTTTGATTTTTTTCGAGACAGGGTTTCTCTGTGTAGCCCTGGCTGTCCTGGACTCACTCTGTAGACCAGGCTGGCCTCAAACTCAGAAATCTGCCTGCTTTTGCCTCCCAAGTGCTGGAATTAAAGGCATGCGCCACCACCGCCCAGCCCTAACAACTTTTAAATGAAAGGTTTCCTTAAGGGCATTTTATTTATAGTTATTTTCCATTCTTTTGGTAAACTCATCTAATTTCTTGAGCCAAAATTCATACAACTTTTAATAATCTAATTTTAGTTCTGTCTTTGGCTACAGATCTGAGTATGCCAAACCACAGACATACTAATATTGCATTCGTTAATAGTCCTATAAATACTTCCTTCTTTATACTTTCCAATATCAGTGACATGATCCTACTTACATGACCTTATGACTCTTTAGCTCTGATTCACAGATAGAATCATTCATGTCCACATTATATTAATCATCTTCAATAACTATTGCTCTTTCTACATTCATTCCCTAGTGTGTCCCTCTTTCCTTTTTTCCTGTTCTATTTGTGGGGGAGATTATTGGTATTTTTACCTTGAACATGCTAAGCAAGCACGCTGTCTTCCACTGAATGGTGTCCTCAGGCCACGGTTACATTTTCATTTTGAAATAAAGGGCTCATTTAATAGCTCAGGCTGACCTTGAACTCATGATCCTCATTCATCAGACTCCCAAACACCTAAAATTACAGTTCTGAACCACAGTGCCCTACGTTGTCCCTATTTTCTATTCCTATTCTTATAATATTATAAAAATGCATTGCATAATCTTGGTTCATTGGTAAAATAATGTATGAGGTTATTTGGTATTAGGACATGGCTATCTAATAAAAATGGTTACTATGCAAATATGATGACCAGATTTTAATCCTCAAATGCTAACAAATATCTTAATGTGCCTTCAAGCCTAGTGCTGGGGAGGTCAAGACAAGATAAGATCTAGAGTTTTTGTTTTTGGATAGCCAGTAGCCAAGTCAGTGAGCTCCAATCTAGAAATAAGTAAATAAATGAGGTAAGTAAATATTATAAGTAAACAAAGTAGTGAATCAACTGAAGAAGACACCTGATATCTCAGGCCCCCATATGTACACATCTCCATACCCATGTGCACCTGTGTACATGTGTGTTCACATAGACACATGCATGCACATACATGTAATAAGTGAATATAAAACATTTGCCAAATAATTTCTTGGCTCCTTAAAGTTTGAATAATTCTCCTTTGACCTCTAAATAGCTTTTAATAACCATGGAGCCAGTGATTTTATATATATATATATATAATTTTTCTATGTACTAGATTTTTCCTGCAAGATAATTTTTAAATAAGATAATTACAAAATAATTATCTTTTAATAAGAAATTATTAAAATTTTATGAATTTGGTTCAAGAAATCAGATGAATTTACAGAAAGGAAAATATACTTAGTTCTTTTATGTCTGTCATTGATCAAGATACAGTTAACTGTCCTAAAGTTGCTCTTCTTCATTGGATGAATTTCAAAGAATGTACTGCTAGGCAGTTTTCCTTTCTTACTCCTCCATGAAACATCTAAATATCCCAATTTTAGATTGCCTTGCTTTTTCCTGATGTTTTCATTTTATCCATGCCTGGCTTTAATATCTAAGAAACACAGAGTAAACCATTTACAATTTAAAGACAAGAATTATTATCAGAGAAATAAATATTTATAAGCTCTCGAGAAAAACAGTGCTGGGTGGGGACAGAGGGTTGGGCCATGTTCCCCCACGAGTTTTGTACGCCATCTAGTGGCAGGTCTACCTTACTACAAGGCTTACCTGTAATACCCTGAACTCTGCGGATACATTTTCCAATTTTCCTCAGGAAGGAGTTCAAATAGAGCTTTGTATATATATACATATTATAAATATATATATGTATATATATAATATGTATATACATATATGTATACATATATATATAATATGTATATACATATATGTATACATATATATAAAGAATATGTATATACATGTATATAAAATATATATTATATATATTATTTCCCTTTGAATAAACATTGTAAAGCATTTTACTGTTTATATACTAACTACTATGCATATATCTATCATTTGCATACTATTCTATCACTTATATTATTACAAAAGCGTTTAATGAAACATGCTTCTGGCACTTTGTTTTATGTTAGTGTTAATCAGTGATTTTCATTTACCAGAAAGATATGTGAAAGAAACTTGAAAGCTTCAGTGAGTCTCCATACATTTAAAGGTCTTTTCTCCTGAGAGGCTATTCAGCTAAAATACCAAACACCGAATCTCATAGAAAAGTCTAAGGTAAGGAGGCAGGCAGCTAGTTGCCATCAGCTCTGACTTATTCCATATTACCTAGACACTTTAAGGGATGATTTTCACAATCAAAAACATGGGAATAAGAATGTTTTTTTTTTTATCACATCTGAGGCAGCATGCATAAAGTGCTTGGACCATTTCAAGTTTTCAGCATATATAGATGCCAGTTCATATTCAACGATGTACCCATTTTCATTTATTCAATAAACATGTGCCCAGAAAATTATAAAATAAATCATCTCTATGTAGCCACTAAAGACTTAAATCTCTTACATTTAAAAAATGCTCAGAAAAATTAAGTCACTCTTACTTACAGCTTTCAAGTTGCATTATGCATGTTTGAACATCCATTGGGAAATTCTTGAGATCCATTGGACAGGAGAGTGTTAATGTTAACCTAAAAGGATGAAAGGAATTCTTTTAAAGGTAATTTACATTGACACATGCATCTTCTACTGTGTAGAGAAAGAAATTCTCATGTTGAGTGAAACTAAAGCTGTGCAAATGAAAATTTCTCCAGGTTAAGAATGCTATTTATTCTAAAATAAGTATATATATATTTATAAGCAAATGTATTTATTTTGGTAGGAGAGATGTTGAAGTATCATTATACCTATAAATATTCTGCTGTATTTATTTATTTATTCATTTACTTCCTTACAGTAGAGATATCTAGAAGAGGTATTTCTTCCCAAAAGTGATTCCCAGGAGAATAAATATGGATTTGGATTCTATACAATTACCAAATGTCGAAAGATGTGTTTCACTTAAATAGCATATTACTGTCCTTTAGGAAGACAGTGTATACAGGAAAGTGAAATTGTACATGTGGAGAGACAGGATGTAGTGAAATAGTCCTATGTGACAATTCCGAGCATCTTTGTAGTTCTCTCTGGTAAGTTGTTGGTGGATAGAGAGGCATTGAGCACAGGATATCTGAAGAACTTGAGTGTTTGCTAACAGAGTAAGCAATGGATCTTACTCTGGCTTGAGCATTCTACAAGTGTGTGTCAGAGTCAGGAAGTGGTTCTCTAGTATCTAATAATAGTATCCTAGTAACTTTATTCTAATAACAGTTTCCTAATATTAGTATATTTCTTTTCCAGTACCTCTGTTGGGTGATGGTCTAGAGGAGAGGTTGAACCTTTATTAAAACTAGGTTACAGAAAATTTATGCCTACACACATATACATGTACATGTGCATACACATACATATGTATAATGTAATGAAATATATAAACATATTACTGGTATATCTTTTATTTTTTAACAAGACTTTGTATTTTATAAAAGTGAGAGAGAAGAGAAGTTGGTCCAGAACCATGACCAATGATCTTCAAAGTTCTTTTCTGAGAAACCCCACTCAGCCACGTTTATATTACTTTCCTTACTGAAACCTACTGCACTAATGAGCTTGCTAAGTGGTTAGTTTACCTGAGCTTGTGACCCCAGCCATATTACTCTAACCTCCCTAAACAACAACTTTCTCATGTCTAAATTGAAGATAGTAATTATACCTACTGGAGAGTTGAGGGGAGGAATAATGGGTCATGTGGTGTTCCCTTAGGAAAGTACTGGATACATTGGGAACAGTGAATGGTTACTACATTTTAATGACTGACTATTGACTCGCCACAGTCCTTTCTCAAAATTCTAATGTATGCGCACAAAGATGAAATACTTAAATCTCATATGAGAACTACTTATATGACAAGCAATCTAACTACATTCTTTAAAATGGAATTTTTATGTAAAGCATAGATATAAAGTTAAAATGATATATAGTATCCAGTGAATATCTTGCTGACTTAGGTCAAATTAGCAGAGTTTGGAAGCCATAAAAGCATAGACACATGCTATGCTGGGGTCCTCAAGTAATTCATTCAAGTTCTTGAGGATCAAGGTAATTGATTCCTTAGCACAGTAAAATAATCAGATTGCTCCATACACAAAAGTGGTTTTTTTTCTCTTTTTTTCTGGCTCAACTAGGTTAAGTGAAACTAAGTAATGGCATGGCTTTTCAACATTCTCTCTTCAAAATGCAATTTAAAAACTAGTTGGACACAATGTCCCCTGCCTTGTGAAAGACTTCATCAACAGAGAGTAGACATGCACATTCAGAAATCCACAGGCATTCATTCTCCAAATATCCAATGCTTTTGCCAGCCAGTTTCCTATGCTGACTTGTAGAATGCTCTGACCTTTCCTAGAGAAGTAAAAACTGTCCTCAGCATCTTTTCCTCACTCTCACAGTGCATGTGCTATCAGATTCATATCCTGGCTATTTCTCTACTGAAAATGGGCGCCACTGCACAATCCCAAAAACAACAACAAGTTCAAAGGAACCATTTGGCAAGGCAAAAGAATTTGCAGAAGACCTGTTGTGAATCATTCCTATAAAAAAATCAATTTATTTACTTTGGTTTTTTTTTAATTTAATGTAAAACATTATTGATGAAACAAAACAATGATTAACCAGTAAGTGTCTACTGGTTGTAATAACCAATACTGGTTGTTTATCCAGATATTACATGTAAATTAAAGATGTGTTCTGACCACATCAAAGGTAACTGAATCAAAGACTCAATGACTCATATTCTGTTTTGGAGATGAATGACTACTTGTTTAAGGAGGACACCAAGTTCTCTTTCTGAGATGAGATACGTAAACAGGATATAGCACTTCTTCCTTCCCCAGAGAAGTCTTGGCTTAGGGAAACAGTGATCATTTTCAAAAGGCTGACTCATCTTTGAAAAATCACTGGCCTCATCAAGATTTAATTATTATCCACTTTTAAAATAGCATTGCTTGTAGCGGTGCGTCTGTCCCAATGTCTATTTGAAATTCAACATGTTTTCTGACTCTATCAGAGCTTTTTGAATCAAAAGAAGAGTGCTTATGCTTCTACTGGTGTATCATTTTATTAGTGTAACATAAATGTAATGTGCATATTACAATATTGCACAGTATTTTGGAATTTGATAACATAATGACAATCCTTCTTCATCAACAATCTAAGGAGTTTTTGAAATAGGTTCTTCAATCCCATACTAACATATTAAGGTCACCTATTTTTTATTAGTTATTTTATTTATTTACATTTCAAATGTTGTCGCCCTTCCCAGTCTCCCCTTGCCGACTCCCCACCCTATCCTCCATCCTCTTTGCCTGTAAGAGGTTACTCCCCTACCTCTCCCCACCCACTCTCACCTCACTCCTCTAGCATTCTCCTTCTCTGGGGCATCAAGCTTCCATAGAAACAAGTACATCCCCTCCCACTGAGGCCAGAAAAGGCAGTCCTCTTACATAAGTAACAGGGACCACAGACAAGCCCATGCATACTCTTTGGTTGGTGGCTTCATCCCTAGGACTGAGGAGTCCTGATAGTAGATACTGTTGTTCTTCTATGGGGTTGCAGTCCCATCAGCTCTTCCGTCTTGCCCCTAACTCTTCTATTGGGGTCCTTAGGCTCGGACTAATAGGTTGTGTGTAAGTATTTACATCTGATTTAGGTGCTGGCAGAGCCTTTCAGAGGACAGCTATATCAGGATCCTGTCTGCAAGCAAACCTTGGCATCAGCATAGTGTAGGGGTTTGGTGTCTGCAGATGGGATAGATCCCAAGGTTGGAGGTGTCTCTGGATAGCCTTTCCTTCAGTTTTTGCTCCATTTTTTTTGTCCCTACATTTTCTTTAGACAGGAACAATTCCGGGTTAAAAATTTTGAGATGGGTGGGCCATGTCTGTCTACTGGAGGTGGTCTCTATGTTCTTTCTACCCTTTGTTGGGCATTTCAGCTAATGTCATCTCCATTGGGTCCTGGGAGTCTCCTACACCCTTGATGTCTGGGACTCTCTAGTGGTTTTCCTTCTTCCCCACCCTACACTGTTGTATATTTCTATTCATTCTCCTGGGCATCTCTGTTGTCTCCCCCATATCTAATCCTGTCCCTCTTTTTTTCTTCCCCCCCCCTGCTTTCCCACATATGACCCACCTTCCCTCTGCCTCCAAAGATTATTTTGTTTCCCCTTCTAAACAGGACTGAAGCATCCACACTTAGGTCTTCCTTCTTGTTAAGCTTCATATGGTCTGTGAATTGTATCATGGATATTCTGAATGTTTTGGCTAATATCCACTTATCACTGAGTATATCATACCATATATGTATATCCTTTTGGTATAGGATTACCTTACTCAGGATGTTATTTTCTGGATCCATCCATTTGCCTGCAAAATTTGTGATATCCTTGTTTTTAATAGCTAAGTATTATTCCATTGTGTAAATGAGCCACATTTTCTCTATTCATTCTTGAGAGGCATCTGATTTTTGTCCCGCTTCTGGGTATTATAAGGCTGCTATGAACATAGTGGAGCATGTGTCCTTGTAATGTGGTAGAACATGTTTTGGGTATATGCCCAGGAGTGGTAGGCTGGGTCTTCAGGTAGAACTATTTACAATTTATCTGAGGAACCACCAGATAGATTTTCAAAGTGGTTGTACCAGTTTGCAAACCCACTAGCAAGGGAGAACTGTTGCTCTTTCTCCACATCCTCATCAGTATCTGCAGTCACCTGAGTTTTTTTTTTTTTTTTTTTTTTTTTTTTTTTTTTTAAGCTTAACAATTCTGATTGATATAAGGTAGAATCTCAGGGTCGTTTTGGTTTGCATTTCCCTGATGACTAAGGATGTTGAACATTTCTTTAGGTGCTTCTTGGCCATTCAAGATTCCTCAGTTGAGAATTCTCTATTTAGCTCTATATCCATTTTTCAAATTGGATTATTTGGTTTTCTGAAGTCTAACTTCTTGAGTTCTTTGTATATTTTGAATATTAGTCCTCTATCAGATGTAGACATAGTTAAGATTTTTTTCCCCAGTCTGTAGGTTGCCGATTTGTCCTGTTGACAGTGTCCTTTGCCTTATGGAAACTTTTCAATTTTTATGACGTCCTATCTGTCAATTGTTGATCTTAGAGCCTGAGCCATTGGTGTTCTGGTCAGGAAATTTTCCCCGTGTCAATGTGTTTGAGACTATTTCCCACTTTCTCTTTTATTAGATTTAGTGTATCAGATTTTATGTAGAGGTCCTTAATCCAGTTGGACTTGAGCTTTATATAAGGAGATAAAATAGATCAATTTGCATTTTTCTACATTCAGACAGCAAGTTAGACTAGCATAATTGTTGAAGATGCTTTCTTTTTTCCACTGGATTGTTTGAGCTTCTTTGTCAAAGATCAAGTAACCACAGGTTATGTAGGTTTATTTCTGGGTCTTCAATTTTACTCCATTGCTCATCCTGTCTGTCTCTGTGCCAATACCATGTGGTTTTTATCACTATTACTCTGTAGTAGAGCTTGAGATCAGGGATGGTGATTCCCCTTGAAGTTCTTTTATTGTTGAGAATAGTTTTGGCTATCCTAGGTTTTTTGTTATTTTAGATAAATTTGAGGATTGCTCTTTCTATTTCTGTGAAAAATTGAGTTGGAATTTTGATGGGGATTGCATTAAAACTGTAGATTGCTTTTGGTAAAATGATCATTTTTACTAGGTTAATTTTATAGATCTATCAGCATGAGATATCTTTCTATCTTCTGAGGTCTTCAATTTCTTTCTTCAAAGACTTGAAGAAGTTCTTGTCATATAGATTTTTCACTTGCTTGGTTAGAGTTATTCCAATGCCTTTTATATTATTTATGACAATTGTGAGGGATTTGGTTCCCTACTTTCTTTCTTAGCTTGTTTTTCCTTTATATAGAGGAAAGCAACTGACTTTCTTTGAGTTAATATTATATTAAGCCAATTTACTGAAGTTGTTTACCAGCAGCGGGAGTTTTCTGGTAGAATTCTTGTGGTCATGTATGTATACTATCATATTATCCATAAATAGTGATATTTTAACTTCTTCCATTCCAATTTGTATCCCTTTGATCTACTTTGTTGTCTAATTGTTCTAGCTAGAACTTTGAGTATTATATTGAATGAATAGGGAGAGAGTGGGCAGCCTTGCTTTGTCCCTGATTTTAGTGGGATTGCTTCAAGTGTTGGTTTTCTGTATATTGCTTATATTATGCTTAAATATGTGCCTTGAATTCATGATTTCTCCAAGACTTTTAACATGAAGGAGCGTTGTATTTTGTCAAATACTTTTTCAGCATCAAATGAGATGATCATGTATGTTTTTTTTCTTGCATTTGTTTATATAGTGAATTACATTGATGGATTTCAGAATATTAAACCATCACTACATCCCTCGGATGAAGCCTACTTTATCATGTTGAATGTTCATTTGATGTGTTCTTGAATTCAGTTTGTGAGAATTTTATTTAGTATTTTTGCATTGTTATTTATAAATGAAATTGACCTGAAGTTCTCTGTTTTTTGTTGTTGTGTCTTTGTTTGGTTTAAATATCAGAGTAACTGTGGCTTCATAGAGCAATTAGGTAATGTTCTCTCTGTTTCTATTTTGTGAAATAGTTTGAGGAGTATCATACTAACTCTTTGAAAGTTTCATGGAATTCTGAACTAAATCCTTCTGGCCCTGAGGATTTTTTTTTTTTTTGGGGGGGGGTGTTGTGTGGTTTTAATGAGTGCTTCTATTTCCTTAGGGGTTATGGGACTGTTTAGATACTTTACCTAATCTTGATTTAACTTTTGTACATGGTGTCTGTGTAGAAAATCATCCTTTTCATCTAGATTTAACAGTTTTGTTGAATATAGGCTTTTGTAGTAAGATCTGATATTTTGAAAAATTTACCTACCTGAAATAAAAATATAAATTGTGATCTCTGAAATGTGTGTAATACTTCTGAAATAAATGTTCTAATTATTTAATTTGAAAGGGAGGCTTCTGCAGTATTAGTCACATTGTTGTTTGTGTGCTATTAGTGTAGAAAATATTTAATATTTGGCTCTGTTGTGCTTTCCATTTTGTAATGAAGATATTGTTACTCTATTTAACAAGTCATAAGGTTGAGGTTTATACGGGACCTTCTGAAAGTGTTCAATATTTGTCAGTGGACTTGGTAAAACACTATATTTATGCTTCGTCATCTTGTTTTGTTTTACATTTTAGAAAATAAGAGTAAAAACTTTACTGCCTATTATATACCTGATACCACGATACATGTTTTACATTCATTATTTTAGCTTGATTTAGTTAGTATTATTATTTTCATATATAGAAGAAAATGAGAACTATTATTATTA
This sequence comes from Montemys delectorum, assembly GCA_019843815.1. Classification (NCBI taxonomy): domain Eukaryota; kingdom Metazoa; phylum Chordata; class Mammalia; order Rodentia; family Muridae; genus Montemys; species Montemys delectorum. The sequence goes on from JADRCD010215227.1 coordinate 34,341, forward strand.
CTATTACTATTATTATTACTATTATTGTTATTATTTTATTATTATTATTTAGAAGAAAAGAACCTTGTCTCATAAGCCAGCCTAAATATAGCTATCTCCTGAGAGGCTCTGACAATACCTGACTAATACAGACATAGAGGCTCACAGCCATTCACTGAACTGAGTACACGGTCCCCAATGAAGGAGTTAGAGAAAGGATCTATGGAGCTGAAGGGTTTGCAGCCCCTTAGGATGAACAACAATATGAACTAACTAGTACCCTCAGAGCTCCCAGGGACCCAACCACCAATCAAGGACTATACAGGGTGGGACTGAATGTTCTGGCAGCATGTGTATAGTAGAGG
>JADRCD010215228.1:0-11959 GCA_019843815.1 Montemys delectorum
CAGGTCCTTCTACCAGCCTTTGGGTCACAGCAAATCAAAAACCAAGCCAGATTCAAGAGGGGGTTAAAAAGTAAGGTTTTTAGTCAATCTCTAGACTCTAGCCAGAAGCCCTCACTCCTCTAGCGAGTTCCTCACAGTGTGCACTGTACCTTGGTGTCTTATCTAATAGCCCGAGCAGAAATGCTGAGGTGCGCTGATGTTCTGCCAACAAGAATCAGGTGTCATTGGTTTGCTCCTGGCCAGTAGAGACCTTTGCTTCCCACTGAAGAGCATTTGTTCTGAGTTCTGAACTGTCTATCAACATTATTTATGCACTGCTTCAAGATGGATTCTGTGTTCTAAAGCCAATGGGCCAGGGAAAGTGGTACCTGTCTTTGTGCCAGCCCTCTAGCAACCGAGGCCAGAGGGCTGCTTATTAAGGACAGCCTGGGTTACATGCGTGGCAAGATCCTGTCTCAAGGGGAAAAAATTGAAAACTCCAAAATAGCAGGTGTGGTGTATACTTGTAATCCTTGCACTTGGGAGGTAGAGACTGAAGAAAACAAAGTTCTAGACCAGCCTAGTGAGACCTGGGGGGCATGGACTTAAGGGATCCAACTCAGGCTTGTGTGGCAAGGCCTTTACCCACTTGCTGCCACCCCTCCCAGTCTTCTTCTCTGGAAGCAACTGCCCAACCAGAAGAGCTTGCTAAGTGGCCTAGGCTAGCCTTAAACTTACGCCCCTCTTGTCTCTGCCTCCCTACTAGCTGGGATTACTGGGATCACACACTACACATTCTCCAGTTAATTTTAATGTCAGATATTCACAATTCCACTACAACATCTTTCTCAGAGGATTTAGTATTTAGGTTGTATTCGGTGAAAAATATAGCTTTGTTTCCTTAAGAGAGCAGTAATCTGAACTTCCCGTTACCTCTGCCTGTGCAGAGTTTAAGATTCAGCCTTGCTCGTCTCTACTGGGCTCCAGCTAAATAAACTACCCCTCCCTTTCCTTTTCTTATGTGAACACCATAACAGACTTAACAGCCTTCCTTCCTTCCCAGCAGCATTTAGAAATGTAGAAATTAACATCTATTTCTAAGTGACCGAACATACTAGACAAGGTAATGGGAGTTTTTCCTTGGCTTCCCCACCCCTACCCCGACCTGAGTCAGAGTTTCTCTGTGTAGCCCTACTGTCCCGGAACTCACTCTGTAGACCAGGCTGCTCTTGAACTCAGAGATCCGCCTGCCTCTGCTGTGCCAACACTGCCCAATGACCTTGGAGTGTTCTTTTTTAGAAGTTCTTGCCACTGTGCAACACAGGAGATGGAATTACTAAGTGAAAGCTCAGGGCTTCCCACCCTCTCCACGGTGTGAACCACCCTGGTAAGTCACCATTGGAGAAGACTGATTGTTATAACTGCACGACAAAACCTAAAGCCCATGCATAGTAAGGTAACTAGTACATTTATCAGCATGGTAGTACACAACTGTAATCCCAATACTTGAGAGTCTGAGGCCATCCTGGGCTACATAGTATAACCACATTCCAAAAACCACCAAACCCACAAGCATACAAAGAGCTAGTTGACATAGAGTGGTTTGTATTGTGTGTGTGAGATGGAAGCCAGGCAAGCCTCCTGGCACTTAGCTGCATCCCAGCACAACACTTCTTAGGACCAGACAACAGGAGCAGAGGAGGCACTTGGAGTGATGCTTTATGAGACCCACATGTCCATGTTACATGCAAATAAAAACACCTGCTGGGTGGTGGGATTTGACTGGGTATGTTTGAACAAGCAGTATTGTTCCTTTTAAGAAAATCATGAATCACCGGGCGGTGGTGGCGCATGCCTTTAATCCCAGCACTTGGGAGGCAGAGGCAGAAGGATTTCTGAGTTCAAGGCCAGCCTGGTCTACAGAGTGAGTTCGACGACAGCCAGGGCTACACAGAGAAACCCTGTCTCGGACAGAACCCCCCACCACCGAAAAAAATCATGAATCTTAGTCCAGGCTTGCTGTTTAACTATGCCCTTCAAATTGTCCTGGAATTATTCAGAATATTATTATTTATCAGAAATCCCCTTGGACATTTTAGGATGTTAGATGCCCTCAGGGACTTAAATCTACAAGTTAAGACTGGACAGCCATTGTCCACACCGTACCTTTGACTGACTAGAGGCGGCTAGACCCTGCCTGAGAGTACAGTGGTGGTCAGTGGTAAGAGACGACTCACTGCCTGTTCATTTGCCACACAGGACCACTGCTTATGTTTGCGCGGAACAGTATACAAATGTATTTGCTGAGAACAGGAAGCAAGGCCGCCCGCCCGGGTTCCCCTTACCACCTACCTATCTCCATGCAGGTTACTCACTAGCTCACCTGAGGGCATGGAGGAAGGCAGCGCTGAGCTTCCTGCTCTTGTCAAATGTGCCGCTGGCACTCTACACTGGCCTCGTTCATCAGAGAGGGGCCCTGGATGTCATGAATCACATTCAGAAAGTCTGCCCCAGAGGTCCTGACCCAGCTTCGGCTTCGGTATTCATAATGATGCCCTGCCACTCCACACCTTACTACAGGTGAGGAAGGCAGTTCTGCCTGGGCTCAAGGTCAGCCCTGAAAGAATATGCGAACTTGGGGTGTCTCTTTTCCCTTTCTTCCACAGCCATGTTCACTGCCCATTGTCCATGCGGTTTCTGCAGTGTCCCCCAGACTTGACTGGAAAAACACAGTATCTTGATGAAGCAGATATGTTCTACTTAAACCCCTTAAGCTGGTTACAACAAGAGTTTCACAGCAATTCGTCACTCCCCACTCACTTGGTCACCTTCAATGTTCTGGAGAAGGTATGTCAACTCAGATTTTTCATTAGATTAACAACAATCTGCTTCCCTGATCCCTCTCATCCTCTGTATGACTTAGTTCTCTAATGGCTGTGGCCAAACACGTGACCAAAAAAAAAAAAAAAAAAAAGACTTCAGGAGAAAGGTTTTATTCTGGCTCAGGTTCAGGACACCTGCCCAGTGTGGCAGAGGCGGCATGGTGCTGGGCGGAACAACGCCTCTGTTGCAGCTGCAGTGAGAATATGAGCCTGCTGCCTGGTCTGTGGAACAGCATGTAATAAGGGGGAACATCCTGGTTCAGTTTGCTCTTCCCTTTTCTTTATTCAGACTGGACCACAGCCTACAGGAATGTGCCACCAACATTCAGGGCAGGTCTCCCAGGGCAAGTCTTTACAAACTACAAACTTAGGAAATGTGCTTCATTGCTGCCCTGGCTTGTTTCCTTATTGTATTTGTGTGTGTAGCCATATTTCTGCATACACACGTGGAAAGGCCAGAGGTTCAAGTCCACAGATGCTACCCCCTGTTCCTTCCCACCTCATTTTTTGAGCCTGGTCTCTTACTAAACCTGGAACATAACAACTATGGCTTGCCACAGCTTCCCAAATCCTATCTCTGCCCCACTCCAATGACCCACGGTTAGGGCTACAGTTATGTGCCACCATGTCTATTTATTTTTTGAGACAGGGTCTTACAATGTAGCCCTAGCTGTCCTAGAACTCACAGAAATCCATCTGCCTCTGCCTCCCAAGTACTAGGTAGGACTAAAGATATCTGCCACCCCACCCAACTGCCATGCCCAACTCTTTATGTGGGTTCTAGGGGTCTGAACTCAGATCCTCATGCTCGTTCAGCAACTAGCTGACCAAATGAGCCATCTTCTCTGCCCACCCTAATGGCCGGACTCAAACTCAGAGATCTGCCTGCCTCTGGGATTAAAGGCATAGGACATCACTACCTGGGCTTAATGGTTTCTTAATCCAGTCAAGTTGACAAAGAGTAATGATTCCAACCCCAATATTCCATAGTTTGTCCTGTAACTTGCTAGGTATGTTTAGCTGCCAGTCCTGCCTTTCACCAGAAATCTTGCTTCCAGAAGGAAAAAGTCACCAAAGAAAGGTTGTAATTGACAACTCTAGAATTCCTTGAAGTGGCACTTGGCAAACACAACTTTATTTGCTTGCAGGAGATCCACGTCTTCCTCACCTCAGGGAGCTATGAGAGGACTGCTACATTCTTCCACACTCACTGGCCAGAGCGTCGGACGGGAAGTCACATACATGTCTACGAGCGAAAGCTAACAGGCAGGGTCAACACAGGAGGGAACTGAACTGTGAGGACTTCTGCAGAGACGTTGGCATAACTGAGAGAAACTGTAGGTGACTCATGAAATGAGGGGAAGCCCCCGGGGACAGCTGTACCATACACTGTCCTGAGGCATTCTCAGAGAACACTAATACGGCGCCAGACTTGAGAGAGACCTTTAGTTTCCTCACGGTGCAGTTTATTGTTTCTTCCATAGCATTCAGGTGTGCAAGAGAGTTCACAAGACAAGCCAGCAAGCTCTTCACAAGCCAATGGGCTCTTGAACCCACAGAGAGACAAAAGCGTGAAAGTAGAAATGTTAGCACGGAGTCCCACCTTAGCTCAGGCTTGCTGCACACCTCCACACGGCACGTACTGCCCTGGGTGAGCTGAGCTCTCGCTAAGCTCAGCTACTCAAACCAAGCCTTGTTTCATGCACAGAATGTCTCATGCCTGGCTTCCTTAATAAAACTACCATTTTTTTCCCCAGAGCGGAAAAAAAAAACGTTGTTTTTAACAAAACTAAGCTATAGGAAAATGCAAGTTAGTAAGCTTTGCTTTTGCATAATATATGGACAGTCATGGGGAGTTCATCTTAATTTCAACATCAAACAAAGTAGAAAGCATCCATATCTCTTAACTTCCTAATCTAACTTAATCATGAATCAGTACTTAGGATCAAAAGGTAACTGCCCCAGTTCTATCTCAAGATTTGCCGTGTGTCTTCCATTAGCGCGACCGTATTTTTGCCATTTACCTTCCCTTTTATAAGGCTGTGGATGAAGGTGCTTCTGCTCTTGTTTTCGGTGCCTGGAGTTTTCAATATTTACCATACGTTGCTTTTTATCAGGTCGACTGAAAGTAGTAAACACATTTTTTTTATCTATGTTAGAGTTCAGTTTTCTAAAAATAAAAATAACAATGTTTTTCTCCACTTATCTATCTGAACACTGCCAAAGATAAAATATAAAATCCTATTATCATAGCAGGAAAGAGGAGTATTATTTCAACCCTGAAGAAAAAGGATAGACATCAATACAGCTGCACTGGCTGGACAGGGAGACCTAACAGGTGATGAGGAGGAGCAGGAATGTAACCATAAAATAATGAGGTGTTTCCGCTACCACTCCAGTAAGAACGACCAGTCTCGTCTCCATTGGCTTTTATCCCTGAACTGAGACAATATACACGTCTTGCAAAGCAGTCTCCAACCTCCCCCCTTTCCAGGCAAGTGCAGTGAGCAGGCACCACTCTCTTCCCACTCTGCCTGCTGGCTTCTCTATCGCTTTACACAAAGACCTGCACACAAGCACCTGACTTGACATCTCTGGGCTCTTGTTTGTCACTCTACAACTCTTCTTGCTTAGCCTTCTCTCTAACCAGCACAGATGTCAGTGTCGCCTGCACTAGACCAATGGGGACTGGCTCTGAAGTGGGTAGAAATGGCTGTGTAACTACCAACCCATCCTCTCCAAATAAATGTCAACAGATACCTCCAAAATCAATTTGCTTCTGGTTCCTCTTGCTTAGAGTTTCCTTCTGGTATTCTGAGTAATATCAATAGCCAACAGTGAAGTCATTCCAGATAAACCTACAACACTTACTTTCTACTTCCTTTTACAAGATATACTGTCTCACTATATGAGTTGTTTATCTTGACTGCTCCTCAGTACCTTCGATGGCCTCATTCGGACTCCCATCAGCTTCTCATGTGCAAACAGACCACCATAGTCGGTTTCACACCTTGCCAATCAACTCTCTTGGCTGCTGCCAGTCAACTAAAGAGCTAGGCACCATTCCACCCAGTGACAAGATCCTTCAGAAATTCTCTATCTCACAAGACAGATGCTTCAGGACAAAACGGGGACCTTCCTGAGTCACCCCAGCTCACCTGTTTCTGTAAAGTAGTATGTCTTCATTTCTCCGTACCTTTGCAAATGACCTTCCATTCCAGGGAGGACCCTCCTCTATCCGTGTACTAACCCTCACTTCTCTTCCAAAAGTTAGTTTCAAAGCAAGTTTAGATGCAAGGTCACTTCAACATGAAGATTTTTCCAACCATCTCTAGACTACCTGAGGCCATTCCACCTTCATGCCTCTCCCTGCACACCTAACTCTTGAACAGCAAGGAATTGTTCACGTTTCCTCCAAGCAGCCTCCAGCACTGCTCATTAAAGCACTAGACATCTGCTTCAGGAACTGAAGACATCAGAAACCAGTCTCATTATTTTATAGGCACATTGCATTTATTCATAAAGATGGAACTTGACTCTCAAAGGTAAACAGACATTTACAGTTACAAAATCAAAAGCTGAAGGACAACAGACACAGTCTTGAAGAACATTATGGGGCTCTGTGGCTCCTGAGCGTCCAGCACCCTTCTCAGTAGTAAGCCTGCATGAGTACTCCTAAACTCAATAAAACTGACAGTGATTACAGGTGGGCAGCTCTACATGACCCACGCTTCGTACTAAAGTCTTTGTTTCTAGCTTTCTAAGTCAAAGATTAAAGGGAAATAATTTCACTTAATTATATAAACTATACTGAAAGAAGCTAGATTAGTTCAATTAAGTTTATAATTTTAATTTTTAAGGTAGAAATTCAATCATTTGTTCAAGTCTAAGTGATTGACATGGATTTTTTTTCAGTTTGCAATAGTTATAATTTTAAAGCTCTGTCTTTCAGTTTATTCTGGATTTCATTGGCAATAAAGCTTGTCTCTTACAAACAGTAACCTTCCAAAAAGCTCAAAGTGTTAAAAAATAAAATAAAATGCTATGCACTGTATCACTGTTAGAAACTATTATAGTAACATGGTTTTATGTAAACCGACCTGGGTCCGAATGGAAGGGCGAAAACATGCCCAAAGTGTCTATAGATACATCCGTCCAACTTCTCCAAATTGTCATCCTCTACTTGATACTCCTTTATGCTCTTAAGGTAACCTTTCACATCATCAACAAAGTCGGTGAAGAGCTTCTGGTCATGTCTAAAGACACCATCCAGAAAAAATGGACTGATGAACTGATCCAGTTCTTTCCAGTGGTGAAAAGTGTCCAGCTCATTCAGTAAGTACCAGTGGATCAGCTGTTTAAAGTCATTCATCCTCACAGGACTGGCTTTAGTAACAGGGCTAGCGGATTCCTGTCCCCCACATTCAAACAGACCTGAACAAACGCTTCTGGTGGGATGGGTGCCTCTGCAGTCAAACCCGGCCTTGGACGTGTATGAGTTTGCATTCTTTCTAATTTTTTCAGAGTGACTGGGCTTTTCTCTTCCTCCATCCCTCTGTGCAGAAGGACGTCTGCAATTCTGGTTTTGGTTGGGTGCCTCCTGCTGTGAGTATGCAGAATAACTATAGCTTGTTCTTGGCTTTTCAGTTGCTGCTTCTTTTGGAGCCCTGAATCTCTTACTGCCCTTTTCATCAAAGATATTCTTGGTAGTATCTTTGAACTGTCGAAAAGTGGATTTGACCGAATCTGAGAACTTTTTCAGATTTTCCTTCACAGCTTCCTTCGCCTGTTTGATTTTTTCTTTATGATGTCTCACAAACTCCTTGGTAGAATTCTTCATAGCATCAAATGTTTCCTTAACTGTCCCCAGAAATGTCTCCTTCGACTTGCTCTTCGCCCTGTGGCTTCCTCTGCTTCCTCTCTTCCTCCCATCCATCTCCTGCTTTCCATGTTGATCCTTCGCCTCAACGTACAGTCTTTCCCACAAATCAGAGCGCTGCTGCTCAAAGGTGAGCTTCTGCTCCAGCTCGGCAAGCCTCTGCTGTAACCGCACGACTTCCTTCTCTTCGGTTTGCACACGAGGAGAATCTGTATGGCTCTGTGCCTGGCGAGGGACCAACTGCTCAAGTTCTGTCCGCAGAGCCATTGCTGTGAGCTGTTCTCTCTCCAGGTCCCTTTTCAACATCCTTGCTTCCTCCAAGAGAGTCTCTCTTTCATTAAGGAAGCTATCTGTTTTCTGTTTTTCCACTTCTAAGTACTGCTTCAGAACCTGGTTTTCCCTAGCTAACTGAGTACTGGTGCCTCTGTCCTCCAACAATCTGATCTGCTTCCTCAGCTGCAGCAACTCTTCCTGTAAGGAAGCCAGGGCTGCTTCTTCCTTCTCCAGAGATATTCGTAAATACTGGTTTTCTGCAGCAAGGTTCTTCTTCTGAGTTTCAAAGGTAACCTTCTCTGATTCAGTAACGGTCCAGCACCTCTCAAGGCTTTCTTTCAATGACTAAATGGTTTTTTTTTTTTTAATGAAAGAGAAGAGAAATGTTAAGTGCTTGAAAGTTCAATCTAAATCCTTAATCATGTAACAATCATACCCTTTACTGCCTCTGTGTGTGTGTGTGTGTGTGTGTGTGTGTGTGTGTGTGTGTGTGTATAGGTATGTATATGACCATGTGCACAAATCCTTTGGGTATGGCTAAATGGCATTAAAAATTGAAAAATAAATGCTCAATGCCACTTGCAATATATTAAAGAGGCTTCTCATTCTTAAAGAGAAATGGAAGGTAAAAGTGTCACATGGAAGAAAATGAGTAGCAGGCAGGCATGTCAAATCAAGAACATTGTTGAGAAAGGAAAATTGAAACAAGAACAAGTAGGCATAATTCCATATGTCTCTAACAGCCTAAAGGCCATGGACTGACTAGCAGACCCAAGGCCCCAGAATCCATGTACAGTGCTGCATACAGACACATCATCAGATCACACCCTTAGCTCTACGAGGGAAGCCCTCCCATCTTGTTACTACAGTAGCTGTCCTGAAAGGTGTCTACAGAGTTTAGAGAACTAACATTTTATTCTATTTATTCATTTATTTTCAGAAAGGGCCTCTCTACATCACCCTGGCTGATCTATCACTCATTCTTTAGACCAGGTTAGCCTCAAACTTAGATCTGCTTGCCTCTGTCCCACCACACCCAGCAACTAAAAGATTTTAAAGTTAGTTGCATTTGCCTCCTGTAAGTAATTTGTATATTTGTATCCCCATACCCCCAGACTCAGTACTGATGAGAATAAAAAAATATTCAGGGTCTGGAGAGATGGCTCATAAGTTAAGAGCACTGACTGTTCTTTCAAAGGTCCTGAGTTCAAATCCTAGCAACCACATGGTGGCTCACAACCATCCATGAGATCTGATGCCCTCTTCTGGAGTGTCTGAAGACAGCTACAGTGTACTTATATATAATAAATAAAATAAATCTTTAAAAAAAAATCCAGAAAGCAGCATGGCATGGCAGTACCCGTCTTTAATCCCAGCACCAGGGAGGCAGAAAAGGCTGCTGTGTGTCAGTACAGAATCTCATGGAAACATCTCTGTACACAGAGGACAGCCTGAATCCTACTAACATAGTTAAGTACTTTCCCATTCTTAAAGAGAAATGGAAGGTAAAAGTGTCACATAGAAGAAAATGAATTCAGGAACAAACAAACAAAATAAGTAATAGAGTTTTACACGTGAGAAACAATTGAAATAGTTGTTTCCCAAAGTCATTAATCTTCAGGAAAAAAAAAAAAAGAACAGGTTTAAAAGTGTAGCTTGCGGGACTGGTGAAATGGCTCAGTGGGTAAGAGCACTGACTGCTCTCCCGAAGGTCCTGAGTTCAAATCCTAGCAACCACATGGTGGATCACAACCATCCGTAATGAGATCTGACTCCGTCTTCTGGTGTGTCTATATAATAATAAATAAATTAAAAAAAAAAGCGTAGCTTGCAGGGCTAAGCATGTGGCAGTGGCAAGGTGCTTGCCTAGCATGTGTGACGCTTTAGGCTCAATCCTCAGCACTGTGGCACATACAGACAAAACTGTCATTTGCAAGCTGGATTTGCTGGCAGAGGTGCCTGCCACCAGGCCTGCTGACCTGAGCTGGATTCCACAGGACCAGCACAGTAGATCAGAGAACTGACTCCTGAACATGATTTTTTGATTTCCACATTTATGCCATGCATGCAAAGTGCTTTGTATGTACATACACACATAGATCAGTTTTTTAAAATCTTTGAAGTTAGATACTTGGAATAGAACTAGATCTGCTAGTCTTGCAAAGTTACTTAGCCTATCTGAACCTCTTTCTGTTTATAAAAAAGATCCCACAAGAGTGCCAAGAGAAGGAAGTTACATGATGCATGCCAATGTGTACGAAACAACTTAACACTACTTTTAACGTTTTCACTACATTTGTTTGTGTGTAGGTGTGCATGTGGAGGTAAGTGGACAGCTTGTGGTTGTGGGAGTCTGTTCTCTCCTGTTACCAAGTAAAGCCTGGGGACTGAACTCGGATGCTCAGGCCTGGCAGCAAGTGCCTCTCCCTGCTGGTCCACCTCTCTCATCCACTACTCTTCACTGTAATGACACCCAACTACTTCACTGCTGGTTTCCACTTTTCCTCTTCTTTCTGAGGCAAGGTGTCGATAAGTAGCACAGGCTAGTCTTGAACTTGGCCTGGTTCATACTGCCTAGGTTTTCAAGTGCCAGGACAGGATCACAGTGTGTGTGTGCCCTCACACCTATTAGTTATTTTTCAACATTAAATTAATACATACCTTGAAGTCTAGAAAAGACTCTTGTTCCTGCTTGCATTGAGAGAGATAATCCTTCACACCACTCAGCTCATCTTGATGGATCTTTCTGACTAACTGCTGACGCTTCTGAATCTGGATTGTGCCTGAAAGGAAAAACCATTATAGATAATGTAACTGCCATTATTAAAAATGCACAACACATGCGGCTTACACTAGCTCTTTAACCTGGGTAAGGACATTCTACTCTAAAACATTCATGGTGTCATTCCTCAAACAACAGTGGATGCTAGTGCATAGGACAAGCAGGTTAATGATGCAACTTAATTCATTCAGCATGCACATAAGAACATTTAAGTAGTTCACTACCCTTCCAAAGAAAAACATAGGCCACTCTAATAACCCACCTTCCCCCCCAAAAAACAACTTCTCATCTTGCTATACCAACAGCACTTAGCTTTGAGAACACCAAAGTAAAGTGTTTCAATCTTTTTTTTTTTTTTTGGTCTTTTCAAGACAGGGTTTCTCTGTGTAGCCCTGGCTGTCCTGGAACTCACTCTGTAGACCAACCAGGCTGGCCTCGAACTCAGAAATCCTCCTGCCTCTGCCTCCCAAGTGCTGGGATTAAAGGTGTGCGCTACCACTGCCCGGCATGTGTTTCAATCTCTTTAAATAGAAAAATAAGCCCTCAGTGGAGCTCTTTTCCTACAGGTTATGAAAATGTGTGTTTCTTAGCCGGGCGGTGGTGGCGCACACCTTTAATCCCAGCACTTGGGAGGCACAGGCAGGCAGATTTCTGAGTTCGAGGCCAGCCTGGTCTACAGAGTGAGTTCCAGGACAGCCAGGGAGAAACTCTGTCTCGAAAAAAACAAAAACAAAAAACAAAAAAAGAGAATGTATGTTTCTTAATAATTTGCCTACAAGCTACAACTCAAACACTGAAATATAACACATGAAATACCTAATTATGAATACCCATCATTCTCAAAGTCAATTTTCTATTTTACTTATTTTTCTTTCTTTATTTTTTTAGAGACAGGGTCTGTCTTCTAGGATAAGGATCCAACTCCCTATTTACCTGAAGATGATCTTAAACTCTTGTTTCTCCTGCCTCTACTTTTTTGTTTGTTTGTTTTTATGAGATGTGTAACTGTGTAACTGTTCTGGGTGTCCTGGAACTCATTTGTAGAGCAAGCTGGACTTGAACTCACAGAGCTCCACCTACTTTTGCCTCCTGAGTGATGGGATTAAAGGTGTGTTGTACCACCACCACCACCACCACCACCACCACCACCACCACCACCACCAC
>JADRCD010215228.1:11969-27590 GCA_019843815.1 Montemys delectorum
ACCACCACCACCACCACCACCACCACCACCACCACCACCACCACCACCACCTGGCAAAGAGGTCTTTTGTTTGTTTGTTTGCTTTTGAGACTGAGTCTCTTGCAGGCCAGGCTGGACTTGAACTAACTAAGAACTGGAGAATGGCCATGAACAACTTCTTCTGTACCTACCTCTAGGGTGCTAGGATTGCACCAATTCCTAGTGTTTATGTTGAACCAAGGCTTGAACCCAGGAGTATGTGCATGCTAGGCAAACACTCTACCAAGAGAGCTACATTCCTTCTACTTTTTAAATACTGAGGTTACGTTTTAAAAATTATATACACATACTATTTTGGGGGAGGGACACATGCATGCCATGACACAAATGTGGATGTCAGGGAAAATTATAAGAATTGGATCCCTCCTTTCCCACATAGTCTTAGGGATCAAACTCAGGCCATCAGGCCTGAAAGTAGCTCCCTTACCTACTAAGCTATCTCACAGATCCTCAAAGCCAAATGTATTAAGAATTCTGCAATAGGGCAAGGGCAATGGAGGAGCCTCTACCTACCATCTACAGAGCCCTCAGGTGATCACCAGCACTAGGACAATTCCTTCATATTTGACCTTAAATTCAAAATGTTCTTTTGCCAAGACAAGCTGTTTGCATGCTCCTGCTACATGTATCATACATGAAAACAAAGCAAAACAAAACAAGACAAAAAACACCACTAAACCAAAAAGCATATCTATCAACTAGTGGGCATACCAGTACATGCTGAAGTTTAAACACAGAATGTAAAAATCCCTTTTAATTCCTTCTACAGGTCTTGAAACCACTTTTGAACATCACCTAACAATCTAGGAGTGGGGAATTCAGTTGGGTTGTAGAAGGCCTAGCACGTCATCTAGCTACTTCACTGTCTAGCAGGACTCTTGCTCTAAGGAACCATTTATTTCCAATGTAAAGCAGCTAGCACACTTCCTGAATTGTTGACAGACTGCCACACTAAACCTCTAGGCTGGAAAGCCCAGTGCCTTTTGACCTCTTCCTCGCTCCTTCACTCTAATCCCCAAGGCCTGCCTTCAGCACCAGTAAACGGAGTACAAAACCCACAGCAGTTTCAGCTGGCCACTAGCTTCTTTTATTTTTACCTCTTTCTTTTCACTGTTTTTTTTTTTTTAACTGTTGTTTTTAGTTGCTCCATAAATAAAATTTTCTCACTCAGCATCCTAAACTGTCTTCAGACACCAGAAGAGGGCATCGGATCCCATCACAGATGGTTGTGAGCCATCTGTAATGGATGTGGATGCTGGGAACTGAACTCAGGTCCTCTGGTCTGGAGGAGCAGTCAGTGCTCTTAACCACTGAGCCATCTCTCCAGTCCCCTTAAAGACATCTTTTGTCTATAATCTAGGTAAATTTTGTTTCCAAACAAGGTTATTATAGAGTTCCCATTGCTGGAATGGTATACTTTCCCTCCTGCCTGTCATAAGTTTACTAAAAGCCCATTCAAGGATGACTGAGTAAGTTGATATAGCCATGGATCTCAATGCCTCTCTGTGCTGCGTAATTTCAAATCCAGTTCTACTTACATCCTCAGATTGGCTGGACAACCTGTCAACATCTTCTACCTAAGTGTGGAAAGATGAGCAAGGACAGAGAAGCCCTTCAAACATGAATTTGGTGTTAGCTTTCTTATTGATTATTTATCCTCTCTGCTAATTTTTTATCTTTTTCCAAAAGTTCGGATGCACTTTTAGAATCTGAATCCTGTCAAACAGCTAGAGTACAATGTGTCACTATCTTTTGCTTTCTCTTCTAGTACAGACAGGAAACCCCACAGTTATTCAGATTGTTTCTATCACATGGCTGCTTATGGGTCCAGATCTCAGAGAATGGATGTTAGCATGGAGCTCAGTGCCCAGCACAGGCCAATGTCCTGCCCTGTAAGTGAGAACACTGAGAGGTCACTGAGTCAGTGCTTACATTTATGTAACTCACTTCAGGATTCCCACACTGTGATAAGACAAAGATTAAAATGTATATGTGTTAATTTTGTTAATTTTGTTTTAAAAGGACTGTTCTAAACTCACATTTCCAAAGTCATGCAAATTGTGAGATTTTAGTCATCTGTATTAATATTCAAGTTAATAACCAATTCTTGGCTTTTAATAGAAAAAAAGTTTTTAGACCTTTTCCCTTGTTTCCTTCATTTTTACCTGTAGGGAGCAAAAAAACACTCAAAAAACATTGAGGAAAATGTGTGCCTCAGAGCACATCGCTGAGTAAGTACTCAGCAGGACACACACGGGCAGGCCTCCCCATGAGCCCAAATACCACCCCAAGCTGAACAAAGAAAACATCATTCAGTAACTTTGACTTTAGCAAGTATGGGCTGCCCTGTCATTTTATTCCAATATCACGCTCTATTAAATACCCTTACCACATTCATGAGAGAATGTATTCTTGGAAAGAACTATTAAAACAGAAAATTGAAGTATAAGTTAGGTAGAGCAAGAAAAGGGATAAATCTAAAAGCAGTTTATATAGGCAAACTAAGATTTTCAAGTTGCCAGGCATGATGGCATAGACTTTTAGTCTAGCACTTGGGTGGTTAGAGACTGATGGAGCTCTGTAAGTCTGAGATCAGCCTGGTCTACACGGTGAGCATATGGGTTTGGTGCAGGAGATTGACCTCTGGAAGAATAGCCTAGCCAGTGCTCTTAACCACGGAGCCACATCCCCACCCCCAACTTCAGATTTTTAATCTCCAGTCTTCTTACTTAAAAAAAAAAAATACATAACACAAGTATGTATGTTACTAGTCCTTACTTATACTTGAGATTCTGATGGTGTAGGAAGCTGGTTGGAGACCAGCTTGATCTTGTCTTTAAAAAAAAAAAAAAAAAAGGAATGTTAATGCTTTATTTTGGAACAGGCTAATCTCAAATTCCGAAGACTCAGCAATCCCCCACCTCTTGAGTAAAGGAGCTGACAATATAGCGACAGGCCCAGTGCCCACCACTAACCGTTTCTCGCCATCCTGTCTTGCTGCTATAGGCAAGTAGCTTCTGCACAAGCGTCCGCAAACACTCACCATAGAAATGTCCAAACCCCATGCTGACGGCGATCACCAAGGCCAGGATAACACACTTGTTGAGACCACCACTGAAGTGGCGTTTACTTGGCTCCTTGGAGGGCTCGTCTTCTGCCTCAGCGAGTGGAAGCTCCTCAGATTCCGAGAGAGACACGGCCTTCTTCCTGTTGCGGCGGCGTCTAGGGGCAGGGCTGGGCTCGTGGCTGTTGTCATCGCTACTGGATTCCCCATCACTAGGCTGAGATGAAAAGACTAGTTTAAAAAGAAAAATGTTGATATTTAAGTATACATTCTCAGAAAAACCTTGCCAGTAAATATGCCAATAATCAATGCTAGCCTTACATGCCCTTTAACATGAGAAAGCCAAAAAGAGAAACACATACAAGAACACGCTGTTTATTTACCAACACCAAACCAGACCCAAGCAGAAACAAATATTTCAGTTAAGGAAAAAAGAAACCTTGTCTTTTCATTCAACTTCATTGCTTCTTGAAGGGACAGGAAGTGTGAAGTACTTCCTGGTCTCTTACAACAGGTCCCTACCCCACCAAGCAGGTCCGAGCACCACAGTTCACAAAGTTCCTGAAGTCAGGTGGGCCCTTCTCTTCCACTGCTGCTCTTACCAGAAGGTTACGGACTGCACCCACTAGTGAATATGTCAGCCAGAGAATGAGCGACACAACTGCTCCCCCATGCTAAGGCGCAGTCTGTGCTGCTCCATCACGAGAAGAAACAAAAACTGCACAAAAACATCTCCAGCTCAGGAACAATCCCTTGGAGATATCACTGGCAGCTTCTTGCACATGTCATTCCTTAATTCTATCCCATATTTCAACGAAATATTGACAAGAAACACTTAGTGCTAATCTCTAGAGGCCAGTTAGAAGGAAAGAGATGTGAACTTGAATTTAACAGAGCTCCAAAACAGTACACACTCATGCAACCAAAAACGCCAGCCTTTTAGAAAGCAGGCTGTCCATGCCACAGAAAAGCTGGTGTCTACATCAGGCAATGCTTTCTAAAGATCAAGTGTGGAGAATGTAGTTCATGTTCACATGACAACAGAGACACCATCACTGCAGAATGAACATATCCTAATGCTTAGTGACATGGGAGCCACTGAGGGGTCACTGTGTGGTGACCTCATGCCCCTCATGCCTAGCATGTGTCTGGTTATTCTTGATCACTAGTTTTCCCAAGATGCCACTGCCTCAGCTGTGAGGTACATTTCTTAGATAAAGAGAAAGGGGGGGGGGGGGGCTGGAGAGATGGCTCAGCAAGTAAGAGGACTGACTGCTCTTCTGGAAGTCCTGAGTTCAATTACCAGCAACCACATGGTGGCTCACAACCATCTGTGATGAGATCCAGTGCCCTCTTCTAATGTCTAAATCTGAAGACAGCTACAATGTACTCATATAAATAAAATAAATATATATTTAAAAAAAAAAAGAGAAAGAGAGGAAGACTTAAACCAAGCATTACACGATATAAAGGCATCCAGATCATGGCTGGGATACTGAAGTAATACCTTCTGACAGAAGCACACTGTGTCAATGTAAAAGGCAAACTTTTCTCCAAATCACTTAAAAATGTCTCCAAATTTACAACGCATATTGCCTTCATATATATGAACAAACTACCCCATAGATATTAATAGTCATCAACTACCTAATGCTTCTATTTTTACATCATACATGTAATAGTGGAAATTTTGGATTTCTAAATTTCCTGTATAGCATAATTTGGTCCACAGTGTAAGCAGCAAGCAACGCAGAGGCATGCAGTAAGCTTAGCCAGCCTGCTTCTGGGATCTTTCAGATCAAGACTCTCCAAAGCACTCAGCATATCAATAGTAAATGTGACTAGCCCAGCTCCAGAAGCCGCTCAGCTCAGCTCAGCTCAGCTCAGCTCAGCTCAGCTCAGCTCAGCCATCAGTCACTCCACCTTGGAGAGCGAGCTGGCTAGGAACGCGTAGTCTCAGCTGATCATCCCATCCCCTTATGCATTCAGGAATCTTCCACAGCTTCTCCCACCACCTTTCTTTTGTGAATAAACAGGAAAAAAAGATGTAGAAAGCTTCATTATAAATAATAGAGGAAAAAATAAAAATACAACTTTCACCAGTTAACACTGTTATCTATATGAGATTAAAATCCAATGACTCTCATTAGAAACATGCACAAGAACTTCACTACAGCCATCACCTTCACCTTCTGGGGAGGAGGGTTGGTTGGCCAATGGAAGGCAGCAGTTTTCTTAAACAAACAAAAGCTGCATATCTATTAGAATCACACAAAAACATGAAGCTGAAAAGCTGTAAAAAAAAGAGAATGGAAGAACAGAACGGAGTAACTAAGGAGACATATCGTCCAATGATGCCTGGCTGTGTAGCTTTTTCAGTGCAGCCTAAAATTTATCATTATTTTTAAACATTGTCTTTTTATAAGCAATTTTAATAGGATGGATCTGATCCCAGCACTCAAGAAACAGAGAGAGGTCAATCTCTATGAATTTGAGGCCAAACTGGTCTATAGCAAATTCCACGCCAGCCAAGGATATATTGTGGGACCCTATCTCAAATTAAAACACACACACATAAACACATACACACACACACACATTTAATATTTCTGTTAAATAGTCCTGAAACATTCATAGATCTTTCAAAGAGGATATCAAGCCAGAACCCTGGGCTTTGTGGTGCAGTATCCATCAACAGTGTGTGCCCTCTGGCTACACGCCTATCTGAGTCCATGCTTCTTAAGCCAGAGGCAGACAATTATAAATGGATAATAAATATATCAAAAGGGAGAAAACTGAACATGATGGAATTAAAAAACTCAAAAGGAACCAAACTGCACGGAGTGTGTGAAGGCCTTCACATCTGGATACCTGTTGAATTCCAACTTTTTGTAAATACAGTTACACATCTGTATCTCGGGCTCAACAAAGGATGGATTAAAAATATTCAGAAGACATTCCTTCTGCTCTGAACACGTACAGACTTCTTATTACCATTCCCCAACAACTTACACACATAACACTAACGTGTCAGACATGAGTGTTACATGGAGACAGGGGATGTGGTTGTTTTGTGACATAATCCTAGCTGAAGCAGGCAGACTGTCACAAATCCAAGACTACTCAAGGCTACACAGTGAAGCCCGGGACAATGTGGACTCAAGAGACACTATCCCCAAACAAACTAACAAAAAAGCCAAGAAACACATGCGGCATTATATTACTTTAAATTGGTCATTGTTTGATTCTGACTGCCAAATGTATACAAATTATTAATAGAAAAATAAAGGAGCTAATCCAAACTATATATTCTTGGCTTTTCATCAGATTAGGAAGTTATTAAAACAGCAGTTCTAAATGGAGTTACAGGTCTCCACACTCCAACTTTAAACTATCACTGTGGGTTAATTAATAGAACTGAGTTAGCTACAGGCTTCTTTTTTTAACATTTACTAGGAACTTTGTGTTGAAGTATTTTGTGTCACATTGAAAGATACTACATATTCAGAATGTAGAAGAGGCTGGGTGGTGGCACGGGCCTTTAATCCCAGCACTCAAGAGGCAGACCTAGGCAGATCTCTGAGTTCAAGGTCAGTCTGGTCTACAGAGAGCAAGTTCCAAGGCAGCCAGGGCTACCATGAAACCCTGTCTGGAAAAGAATTGTGGAAGTTGGGGATGATGGCACTTGCCTGCAAAACTGCAGGCAAAGCCTGAGCTACGCAGGGAGTATAAAAACAGCCAGAGTTACAGAGCTAGACCCTGCTATGCTGCAATCAATCAACCAGATATTAAAAGAGAAATATACCTTTTGAGGACTCAAGACTTTAATAAACTGAATGTAGCAGACTGCTTACCTAGTATGTGCAGTATCTGGGGCTCAGTCCCCAGTATACCCCTATATACACACATA
Source organism: Montemys delectorum (assembly GCA_019843815.1). Lineage (NCBI taxonomy): Eukaryota > Metazoa > Chordata > Mammalia > Rodentia > Muridae > Montemys > Montemys delectorum. Next base: position 18,983 of record JADRCD010215228.1, read on the forward strand.
CACACACACACACACACACACAGGTACACACACATGAGTAATGTGACAAAGAAAGAACACTGAGTTCAGCCATAAGGGCCAGGAAAACACTGTAACAAATTTTATCAAGATTTTCTTGAGTTTCAGAGAAATTATTTAAGAAGCTGAAAGCCGGGATCTGGAAAACAAGCCATTAATAAGATGCCAGAGGTTGGCTGCTGCCACAGCTCCGTACCGGCTTCTGGCTGGCAGAAGGTGTACTGGCTGCTGGAAGAGGAACCCATGTGAAGGCCATCTGAGCTGGGCACTTCTTGAATAATTGTAACTTCCTGGATCCCCATCTCTTCCAGCTTAGGAGGTTCAAGTGTAACAATATCCGAATCATCACTAGTAGTTCCAAAATAGATATTGTCTTCAGGCAAGGTTGCTTCCTCCACCTACAGAAGCAAATTTCACAGGCAATAGGCTCATTAATTTTAATTCTTAAATTTTCTTCACAGTTCAAAATATATGACACTTAGTTTCATTCTTTTTGTATTCTCTCCCCTTCCCTTTTCTTTTCAATACTGGGGATGGAGCTCAGGGCCTTGTGCATGCAGTGCTTCGGGTCTACCACTGGACACCTCCCCTACGCCTTAGAGACAGCGAGATTTCTATCCACAGTAAACGATTATGCAATCACAGGCTCATTTTTTTTTACGTTGAAGACCTCAAAGCCATCCATAATGCTAAGACTTACATGAGACGACTGTCTCTTCCCACTGTGCTTCAGAAACTGAAGAGACTGCTCAGCCCTGCTATGACCACAGGACACCAAGAATTCACTTACTTCAGCAGTCCAGAGTTTACTAGCACAAAAAAGTACCTCTAGAGAGTAAGTAACAGACTGATTCAATAGCTAGGCTATGTACCACAGTCTGAGTATGTCCCCTAAAATTCATTAAAACTTGGGCTAGAGCGGGCAGTGGTGGCGCACACCTTTAATCCCAGCAATTGGGAGGCAGAGGCAGGTGATTTCTGAGTTTGAGGCCAGCCTGGTCTATAGAGTGAGTTCCAAGACAGCCAAGGCTACACAGAGAAACCCTGTCTCAAAAAAACCAAAACAAACAAACAAACAAACAAACAAACAAGCTTGGGCTAGCATATGCCTTCAATCTCAGCACTCAGATGGATCTCTGTGAGTTGGAGGCCAGCCTGGTCTATATACTGAGTTCTAGGACAGCAGGGCTATGTAGAAAGACCCTGCAAACAAAACAAAACAAAACAAAACCCCAAGAGCAACTATGAAAACTCAATGAGCTGAGGAGATGGGGAGGATGTGAGGAGCCACACAGCACAGTGCCATTCGGCCATTTCCTTCCTCTGTCATCTAAGGACATTGCATGTTTTCCCTACAGAGAATGTAGCAAAAGGTACAATCACCACACACCAAACCAGTTACTAGCACCTTCTTCGTGGACTTCCCAGCCTCCAGAACTAAACTATAACTTACTCGACAGCAAGACCTCTCCACTCTGGACCCCCTCATCAACACGGAAGGGTTATTTACTTCTGTATCTGCTTAAGTTCTGCACATGTCTATCTGTGCACTGAGGCCAGAGGAGGGTATCAGATCCACGGAGCTGAAGTTACAAGTGTTTGCAGGACACCCAGTTTATTCCAGGTGTACTGAGATCTGAACTCAGGCTTTCAGGATTGAGCAGCAGGTATTCGTAGTCACTTAGCCATGTTTCCAGGCCCTTCCAGAAAAGAATTATTCTTTATGTTACCCAATCTCAGCAGGAAGGGATTACAATACCATGGAAAGGCTGGGCGGTGGTGGCATACGCCTTTAATTCCAGCACTTGGGAGGCAGAGGCAGGCAGATTTCTGAGTTCAAGGCCAGCCTGGTCTACAGAGTGAGTTCCAAGACAGCCAGGGCTATACAGAGAAACCCTGTCTCGAACCCCCCCCCCCAAAAAAAAGTTAACCTTCATTTTAGACATTCACTCAGTAAATTTTGAATATAATTCAAGAATAAAATCTACTTCCAAAAATAATCACAATGTAGATTAAAAGAATAGTTTAAACTATTCTTAAAGTAGTTAATTAGATTAAACTAGCAGATAGCTAGCTGAGTCAGAAGAGTTTCTCATCTTCTAGTCACAGTCAGCTGCGAGGGTGACCTAGGGCCACAGTCTTGTTTTAGAGTCCTGTTCTGAAACCCAAAAGAAGTTAGCTTTAACCTTAAAACTGACAGATTTTTTTCACTAGATTTTCTTATAATTTAGGTAGGAATAGAATGCTTAGCTATAAACAGGTAAACAGTGCTTATCAAATATCCACAGAACGGAATAAAAGCTTACCTCAGCTGCTGACTTGGTTTCTCTCACTGATGACAACATGGTTCCTCCCATTGACGACACACTGTTTTCGCTGCTTTCTGGTATAAAACCAAAATCAGCATCATTATTTCTTTTGTTGAAAACACTCTAATTGTGCAGCCTACATATCATTAGTCCCTCTGCTCTTGCTAACAAATTTAATTACTTATAAGTGATGAAGGAACAATTTCACACAGGGAATGTAACTCACTACAGGTTCTCAGGTGTCAGCAGCCTGATAACTATTCTGAGACACTTGCTGGCAGGTTTTCGACTTAAACAAGTCCACTGAATGAACATCTTGCCAATGGCAATCAAAGATGATACCCCCATCTCCAGAAAAAAAAAAAATGGGAACTTAACTTACCTCCACTTCCATGCCCCACATAAAGAACGTGCAGCTCCTCTTGTTCTAATAAGGAACATTCTAGAGTCAGTCCACAGTTGTCACTGGCTGTGGCAGAATTCACGATCTCTATATCAGAGCCCTAGGGGAAAGTGGTAATTATTAATTTAGCTATTGCCTCCCTAAGACTGGATTAGACTGATGATATGTAGAAAGTTCCTGATGCTACCACACTCTAAACAGTATCTATACTGACTGGCTTTGTTCAACTCAAGTCTATACAGGCCTGCAGGAGGATGATTGCAAAATGGAGCCATAGACTTCAAGTCAATGTCAGGTGAACACAGGATAACTGTGCTATCTGATGAGACTAAAAGCCAAACCCTGAGTCCTGAGTGTCTGCACTATAGGGTTGGAGAGAGCTCAGGAGTTAAAAGCAATTGTTGTTCTTCCAGGACCCAGATTTGATTCCCAGTAGCCACATGATGGCTCACAACTTAACTTTGGTCCCAAGAGAACCACCATCCTGTTCTGGCATTCTCAGGCACTGCATGTGCATGGTATGTGAGACCAGAGGACAACTTGGAGAATGGGCTTTCTCCTCCTACCATGTAGGTCCCAAGGACCCTCCTCAGGAAGTCAGACTTCACAGCACCCGAGCCATGTCACTGGCCTCCTATTTTGACTGATGCTGGTTTGTAAAAGATATGACTAAAAAACTGTTCTAAACCTTTAATTATCACAATAATTATTTCTATATACCATATATACGTCAAGTAGCAGTTATGGTAAATGCCTACAACACAAGCACTTGGGAGGTGGGGCAGAATATTTCATTTGGAGGGCAGTATGGGTTCCACAATGAGTTTAAGGCCACACTGGACTACATTGGGACTCAGTCAAAAAAAAAAAATCTCATGAAGTAGGAAATACTTACAAAGCCGGGCAGTGGCGGCACACACCTTTAATTCCAGCACTTGGGAAGCAGAGGCAGGTGGATTTCTTAGTTTGAGGCCAGCCTGGTCTACAGAGTGAATTCCAGGACAGCCAAGGCTACACGGAGAAACTCTGTCTCAAAAAACCAAAAAAGAAAAAAAAAAAAAGAAAAAGAAAAGAAAAGAAAAAAAAGAAATACTTACAAAATCCTAAATACAAATGGGAAACTTTGATCAACTACTCAAACTCTAAACAAGTGAGGCTGGTCTGATGCTATGGTTTCTGGTCCTATCTATGGCTTTTCTGTAGTAAAAACAATCAGCAAGGTGAGAAAATGCATCACCATCTAGAACGTTCTAATTAGACCATACACCGGATGTGCAGTTCCTCACTAAAAAACTGGTTTTGTGACCATGCTCAAAGCAGCCTGAACTATGTAGTAAGCTCCATCCCAGCTACAACTATATCCTGTCTCCAAAAACAGTAACAAAAAAATGAAGGCTGATGGAGCTGGAGAGATAGCTCAGCAGTTTAGGACACTGGTTGCTCTTCCAGAGACCCAGGTTCAGTTACCAGCACCCATATGGTAGCTCACAACCATCTGTACCAGAGAATCTGACACCACTCTCAACAACAAAGAAGACGACCTGCCTTTATTTCAGTGTGCAGAAAGTGAGGCAGAAGGATCAAGAGTTGGAAGGTAAGCCAGGGCTGTGGTAATTTAGAAAGCATCCACTCTAGTCACGCAGTAAGATACTGATCTTCCCTCCACACCCACACCCAAAACGAAATGGGAAAAATGTACCACAAAGAAGGTCTTTAAAAATGACATAAGAGCATAGTTGTTCCAGGCAGCACCTGACCAGGAACTTTGAGGCCAGCCCCGCAAAGGTAAGGAAGTCAGCTATGGTTTTCAGCAGTACTCAAAATCCTGGATGCTACTCTCTGGAGAAGTAGCATCCTCTAGATTACGAACAACTGCTGTCCCCCATACATATAAATCTAAAATACGTATTTTTTCTTATTAAATTCTGCACTTCATTAAAAGAGGGGAAGCGGGGCTGGATATGGTTCATGCCTCTAATCCCCGTACCTGGGAGGCTGAGGCAGAAGGGCTGCTCTGAGTTTTAGGCCAGCCTACGTGACAGAAGGAGACTTTCTCAAAAACAAAAAAAAGCCAGTCATACTAGCACACACCTATAATCCCAGCCCTTGGAAGAACTGCTGTGAGGCCAGTTCTGGGCAGCCACGGCTACTCAGTGAGGCTTTATTGTCTCAGTACAACCAAAACACCCTCCACCCTGACTGTGCTGGCACAGACCATCAGTCCAGCCTGTGGAGGCAGAGACAGGAGGATTCCAAGTTCAGAAAGATCAGCATGAGCTGCACACTGACTCCAAGACCACCTAGGGCAACTTATTAAGGCCCTATATCAAAGTTTTATCTATTTAAAAAAAAAAACTAGGGCTATATGTAGCTCAATGGTATTTAGCAGCCAAATTTAATATGGGTGGGAAAACAGCCAACTATAGACAAAGGAAGCCACGCTTACCTAGAAAATACTGACCTTCATAAAGTAGTTTCTGTCACGGCTAACAACATATCGGAGAACATACCTCATGATTGATGACAGTCCAGCCACAAGATGAGTCACTGTCGCTGGAACTTTCAGACATTTTTCAGGTCTATAATACAAGAACATGGAACACATCTTAAAATGTCTGTAAAATCTCTACCACACAGCATAAAACCTCCAGGTAAAAGTGAGACAACGCCACAGGTTTTCCATACTGACCATACAGCTGCACACTTACAAGAATAAACCAAATTGCTAAGCTGTGGGAACCCTCCTGAGCTAAGGCAACCTACCCAGCTGTGCTTCTGCAACCAACAGAAGTTATATCTGAAAGGTGAGGCATGCATGCCTAGGATCCTGCTGGTAGACGGTAACTGGACCAGACAGCAGCAGTGAAAGTCTACTTTCAACCAGCAGTGAGCTGTGAAAAGCCCCAAAGACCAAGCTCAAAAACAGAAAAGTTTTAATTAAAATAACTATTATCAATACTTCAATTGGTTTTATAAAGGGTGGTTTCAAACCTAAGACACTGAGAATGACCTATTTTGTCCTGAAGCAGTACCTTGCTCAGTGCTGCCTGGTCTGTCTTCCATCTGGAAAGCCTTTACATTGTCACTCCACACTAGCTAGCCCAGGCTACCCTTGAGATTATCCACCTCTTTAACTAGCTTCTGGCCATGCACAGACACTATCAAAGTGTTGGATCTAACCTAAAGGTTGTGTTTCCTACACAACTGTATCCAGGGGTTGGGACATAGCTCAGATGGTAGCATGTCTAGCTGGGTTTCATTTCCAGCAACCTAAACATGCTGGCACCCATCTGTAATCCTAGCATCTGAGGCAGAGTCAGAAGGATCAGAAGTTCAAGGTCACTCTTGGCTACACAGTAGTATGTTCCAGGCCAACCTGGTATTTAAGACACACTTAAGAAGTTGCCCCACCCTCTGCTCTGCTCTAAGAATAACTAGTTTGTAATGACCTTCCCAAGGCTCCTGGACAGCATGGCACCCTTCAATTCCAGGGCTCAGCACTGAGAAAGCTGAGGTGGGAGAGCTTCCAACTGTAAGTCAGCCTAGGATAGACAGCAAGTATTTGGGGGGTGAGGATGGGGGGTAAAAGGCAGAAGGGAGGGAAGCAGGTAGGCTCCCTTAAGCATCAGCCTCCATAAATTCTGTTGGTTTTAGCCTGTAACACTGGCACTAGGGTTCTATAGTATGAATTTGTCTCAAAATGACAAAAACCATGTTCTGCAAGGGTAATTCAAGGGCTTCTGGGCATAGTTGTGCATGCCTTTAATCCCAGTATCAAGGAGGCAGAGGAAGGAGGATCTCTGTGAGTTCAAAGCCAGCCCGGTCTACATAGTGAGTACCAGGACATCAAAAACCACACATTGAAACCCTATCTTAGAGAAAAAAAAAAAGAAGAAGAATAACACAACACTATTAACATTCCTCATTACCAAAACAGACAAGTTACCTGGTAAGATGTTGCCCTACATTGTCCCTAATAAGCTACATTTTACTATGAAGAAGGCAGGTTTCCGTTTCCTTATCTTCTAGAATTAGACATGAGCGAGAAGAATGGGGCACTATTATCTCACAATTGTGTGATTCTAAGCAGAACACAGACTGAAGTGAAAGCCAAGTGCTGCTGGGCTGTCCCTGAATCTACTTGGATGGCTGTCCAGTATCTGACTATAATCAGGCCTGTAATCCCAGCTATCCAGGAAGCCAAGGCAAAAGAACAAGAAGTTTAAAGTTAGCTTAGGCTATAAGTGTGGGTTCAAGGTTAATCTGAGTAACTTTGTGGAGGTTTTTTTCCTTTTAAAATTCTCTTCAAGTATTTTTGCATGTGTATGTGTATTGTGCCTGCATGTAGGTGCATCATATGCAGGCTTGGTGCCCATATAACTCAAAAGATGTTAGATTTCCTAGAACTGAGTTACAGATGGTTGAGAGCCACAATGTGGGTACTGAGAACCAAACTGGGGTCCTCTCCATGGGCAGCAAGAGCTCTCAACCACTAAGAAATCTCTCTAGCTCCTCCTCTTTAAAATTTCCATACATTACAAGCTAATATAAATAAGGTTTAGTGGCTGTAGTGTAATTTAGTGGTACAGCAACTGCTCCAAATGTATCTGACAATAGGTTCAACCCAATTCAGTTTGAGCATTCAAAACAAGTTTTTTGGAGGGTCAGAAAGTAGCTGAGACATATCACTCTATAGCCACAGTTAGCCTAAATCTTGCTATATAAACTAAGCTAGCCTAGAACTTGAGACTTTCCTGCATCAGCTTTCCCAGTACTGAGGCTATGTTACTTCTAACTCTAATTAAATAGCTGTGTTAATTATAGATATTCTTTGTGCTTATGTCTGTTCATGGGTGCACATGTCTGTATGTGTCCCTGAATGCATGCAGACACATAAAGATGCTGGAGAGCAACAGTGGCAATTATTCCTTGTTTTGTTTTGTTTGTTTGTTTGTTTGTTTTTTTGAGACAGGGTTTCTCTGTGTAGCCCTGGCTGTCCTGGAACTCACTCTGTAGACCAGGCTGGCCTCTAACTCAGAAATCCACCTGCCTCTGCCTCCCAAGTGCTGGGACTAAAGGTGTGCACCACCACTGCCCAGCATTCCTTGTTGTTTTTTTTTTTTTTTTAAGACAGCTTCTCTTAGGGATAGTCATATATACCTTTAATCACAGCACTCAGAAGGGACAGGCAGATGGATCTCTCTGAGTTTGAGGCCAGCCTGGTCTACCTATGCTGAGTTTCAGGACAGTCAGGGCTACAGAGATTCTGTCTCAAAAGAAACATGCCAAGTAGGCTAGGCTGACTGACCAGCTAACTTCAAAGATCTGTCTGACTTATAAACAAACATGTGCTGCCATGCCACTTTCTTATGTAGAATCTGGGTACCAAACTCAGGTCCTCATGCTTAGCTGACAAGTACCTTAGTGACTGAGCTGGAGACAGACACTTGCTGTGTAGTCCAGGCTGGCCTCAAACTCATGATCCTCCTTTCTTCATTTCCCAAGTTCTGGGATAGCACTGGCTTGTCACCAGTCCCAGCTAGACATTTCACATTTTCATTTTATTTGATAACATTACTGCAGGGGTTTGAAAGGTAGATCATGTAAAATGAAACTTTTTTTTTTTTAATTGAGAGAAAAGAAGAATGTTCTGAAGGCTAACATGGTTGCACGTATACTTTATTTCCATCAAGTGCTCGAGGCCAGACTCCAGGCTGGCCTGGCAGCCCAGCAGAACCTAGTCTTCCTTATCCTGAGAAGCAGCCAAGCATGGTGGCTGGGCCTGTCATCCAGTCTGCTCCCCAGCCACAAGTGAGAAGACAGACTGAGACCAGCCTGAGCTGGGGACTGAGGCTCTAACTCAAAAAAAAAAAAAAAA
>JADRCD010215229.1:0-26511 GCA_019843815.1 Montemys delectorum
ACGATAAGATCTCATGATTGACAAACCTGCCGAGTCCAGCTCGGCCATGGCAGGGACGGCGTGACATGGTTCCTGTCCCTGGAACAGAGCCAGCAGGGTGTGGGCCTTCATGAGTGTTGATAGTTGCTGTGGGTGTAAAGCTTGTTTGATATATATATTTTACTTCACTTTCCTCCTTTGAGGAATATCCTCCCTGCCAACATTAATGACTCTGTGATAGTCAGAGACAGCAGGAATCTGGATGTGGCTAATGTGTCAATGAAATGGTAGAACACTATGACCTTCAGGACAGCTCTTAAAAGACTATGGAAAAGAATGCTGAAAACATGAGTTCAAAGGTATATACTTTCTCAGCTGTCCAGAATATAAGGATGCAATGTGACTTGTATAAGGAACCTCACAGATCTAAAGAACAGAGGCAGCTGTACTGTGAGTGAGCAGTCTGGAAAGCTGTCATGAGCAGAACATAGGCTGTCAGCTTGGAACCCACAACTTGACTTTCAGCTTTGTTTTGCCTCTCCCAGACACCTCTTCTCTTAGGAACCCATCTCAAAGCAGAGGCTGGTCTTTGGCACAAACCTATAAATCCCTCTCCCCTAAGTATTTCAAATTGGTCTGATGATGGCAGACAGTAAAATAGTTGGTAAGATCTAGAATAAATTGGAAAACTCAGCCTTTACTATATAATGAATTTATGATATGACTAATGAATGAATTTCCTGTATACTTTCAGGAAGTGAGAGTTACATATTTTCTATTAGAAAATGTATAGGGAAGATAATTAAGAATAAGAAGGGTCAATAAAATCAGGGCATGGTTTTAATCTCAAAGATAAAAAACGTGGAAAAGCTTATGGGACATCTAGAGCAGTACTTCTCAACCAGTAGGGTTGTGACCCCTTTGGGGTTTCATTGACCCTTTCATAGGGGTCACGTAACACCATCAGAAAATACAGATATTTATAATATGCTTCATAACAGTAGCAAAATTACTGTTATGAAGTAGCAATGAAAATTATTTTATGGTTGGGGGTTATTACTATGACATGAACTATATTAAGGGGTTCCATGAGGAAGGTTGAGACCCACTGTCCTAGAGGGACTCTAGAGGAGATGGTAAAAGAGGCTCATTTGTATGCTCTGCATTAGCCTGGAGAAGTGTGCTCAGCTGCACTTAGGTGAGTAGATTAAAGATTTATCATCTTAAATAACAGATGAAAATATATGGGTTAATGACTATAAGCAGCCTTTGAATATTGAAAGATTTACTAATAGTGGTAAAGTCGTTGAAAATTGAACTGAAAGACAAATTGATTTATGTTTAAAATCAATTACAAAAAGATCAAAAATAATTTTTACTAATTAGCTACTGTGATATTCTTAGCTTAAAGTGCAGTGTGTCCCTTTACTTTTTAAGTTGTTCTTTTAACTGTGAATGAGGAAATAGGATTTATTTAAATGAAATTTGAGTGAAAGTGGGATTTGTGGAAATGTGTATATAGTTTTGTGACTAAAAGTAATTTCATTAAAAATGTCCATACTTGAAAAACTGTGGAAAAACATTGGAGCAAAATTTTCTAATGTTGATACTTGTTAAAGAATTATAGAGCCGGGCAGTGGTGGCCCATACCTTTAATCCCAGCACTTGGGAGGCAGAGGCAGGTGGATTTCTGAGTTCGAGGCCAGCCTGATCTACAGAGTGAGTTCCAGGACAGCCAGGGCTACACAGAGAAACCCTGCCTGGAAAAAACAAACAAACAAACAAACAAAAAAGAATTATAGATAAATTTGAACTTGTATTTCTGAAACAAAATAGCATTTAGTGATGAATTTGTAAGAGTAATTGGAAGATACTAATTCTACCAAAACCCCTGAAACCTGTCTTATAGTTGATTTAAATGTTTGTGTACTATTCCTTTTCCTAATCTATGTTTTCCATTAAATCTAAATTTGTACTGTGTGCACATAGTATTCTCCTACCAGAGAGAGAAAAGTTTATTCAAGTGTTCAATAACGTATTGTAGTTGAGTACTTGTTTCCTTACAGTGAGAGATGTGGGAAGGAACTCTAAGAATATACTGTACCTTTTAATTGCTATATCACAAAGTAGACATAATTCAGACTTTGAACTCTCAGTGCTTAGTGGGAAGTTTTCAGGTTACATTACACTAATCGTGATGTTGGTGATGTTGTCTCGAGGAATGTCTATTCAGGTTAGTGTTCAATCAGATACTCATGGGATCTTCTTGAGTTTCAGCCAGTGTGGTCTCTCTGTACTCAGATGGATGTCTTTTCAACTCAGTGACGCTTTAGGGGAGCACCCCCTTCCCCCATGATTTGCAAAGTACCTCTAGGAACAAAATTGGGATAATCTTACCTTGTTTCTCCTGTTTCAATGATCCAAGCCCAAGCCTGCTTCTTATCTGATGTCTGAAAAGAGTTGTTTTTGAATCACCAGGCACAGCCACTGGCAAATGACCTTTCAGCTTTTTTAAAAATGGGTCTTGCTTATGTAGTCCAGGCTGGCCTTAAACTCAGGTTATTCTAGCTCTGGAATGGAACTATTTCTAGCCTGCCAGTTATATATTAATGGAACAAATTTATGTTACATTACAAAATAACACATAATTTATAGCTCAAACACATAGAAGCTTACAGTATTTTCTGCATTAGAACAAAGCTTGAACTGGGCAGTGGTGGCTCACGCCTTTATTCCCAGCACTTGGGAGGCAGAGACAGGCAGATTTCTGAGTTTGAAGCCAGCAGCCTGGTCTACAGAGTGAGTTCCGGGGCAGCTAGGGCTATACAGAGAAACCCTGTCTCGAAAAACAAAACAAAACAAAACAAAACAAAACAAAAAAAAAACCAAAAACCAAAAAACAAACAAACAAAAAACCAAAAACAAACAAACAAAAAAACCCCAAAGCTTGAAGTTCAAAATCTTATTGCATGTGGCTGGAGAATTGGTTCAGCTGTTAAGAGCACTTGTTGCTCTTGTAGAGGACCCAGCGCCCACATGGTTGCTCATAACCATCCTTACTCCCAGTTCCAGGGGATCTGAATTCCTCTTCTGACCTCTGAGAATACTAGGCACACATGTGTTACATACATGCAGGCAAAACACTCATACACATAAAATAAAATAAACATTTCTCAAAAAGAAGAAAAACAAAAATTTATATCTTATACCTTTCAGGCTAAGTAGTACTTAAAGATTCCTTAGGCTTTCCTAAAGTTTTTGTTTTGTTTTGTTTTTTTGTTTTTGTTTTTCTTCTGGGTAGTTCCTCTATGGCTCTGTAGATCAGTCTCCAACACCAGCGTACAGTGGTACATTGGTATTAAATAACTGCTAGATAAATTTCTGTTCCTAAGCAGGGAAAATGAATGAGAACTAGTCTGTAGCAGTTCTAAAACCCAGCCAGGCTGATGTTGAAAGTAGGTTAGATCTTAAGCTAGCAATAATTTCCCAGACTTGGTCCTGCCTTTTAGTTCTTAGATCTGTTATCTGAATTACTTTCCTTTACTTCCCATATTTCGTTGGCATCCCCCAGGCGAGTGGAAAATCTATTAAAATTGTTGAATCTCCTTTGATATATGGCATGTCATTCCAACTGTGGAGTCTCAGCCTTTTTTCTTGCCTGCAGAATTTTTGGGAGTCTAAAAGTTGTCCCTTATTTTCCCCCTGCCTTCCTTCCTCATCCCTCCTTCCTTTTCTCCTCTTCCTCATCCTCCTCTGTATGTGTGTAGGTGTGTCTAGGTGTTCATGCATGTTTTTATATATTCATTTTGGGAGCCAGAGGTGCCTCCAGTCATTCCTTAGGAATTGTTAACCTTACTTTTTCACTGGGCCTGGAGGGTCTCTGGATGAGCTAGACTGACCAGCCAGCGAGTTCCAGAGACCTGTCAGTCTTGGTTTCCTCAGTGCTGGAGACTGAACTTTGGTTCCAGTGGTGACTGAGGGGTTGCTTTACCAACTGAGCTTTCCCCCAAACCCATTTCCTTTCATTTATTATTATTTTTTATTTTAAGATTTTAATATATATCACACACACACAAACACACACACACACACACACACACACACACACACACACACAGACACTGTAGCTGTCTTCAGACACACCAGAAGAGGGCATTCGATCCTATTACAGATGGTTGTGAGCCAGCATGTGGTTGCTGGGATTTGAACTCAGGACCTCTGGAAGAGCAGTCAGTGCTCTTAACCTCTGAGCCTTCTCTCCAGCCCCATTCCTCTCATTTTGTTCTGTCAGCATGACTCTGATTCTCTAAGCTGACAATGTTTCTACATATATACTTTCCTTTTTCTGAAATAATAATAGTTGTATTATTATTATTATTAATATTAATATTATTATTATTATTTTGATAAGGTAGTATGTAGGCCAGGCTGGTTTCTAAATTCTAGTCTTTGTCCACCACTTCTTAATGCTAGTGTTATAGATATATAGATTATGCCGATTTTTATGTGCCACTGGATTGGACCTGGGTTTTATGTGTTAGGCAAACACTGTATAGTTGAGCTACATCCCTCACTCTAGACTTTGTTTTTTGGAGTGGTCTTAATTTCACAACAAAATTGAAGTATATGCCTTGGATCTTTTCTATTTTTCCTTTTGTTTTGCAGATGTCTTATTGTTAATTTTGCTTACAGAACATAAATATTATCCCTAGATAGTTTTTATTCCATAGCTGTTTGATTAGGTCTGTTGATCATCTGAAGTGATTTGTTCTTATATTTGTTCTTTTATATTTTTTTTTCATGGTTGATAGTTAAAGGTAATTCTGGTTAATTTTTAATTTAGTACCATTAAAGAGTGATTGGAGCTGTCCCATTTCTGTGTGTGCATGCGCAGGGCTTTACAGTTAGGCTTCTCCTTAGTGACCTCATTAGTATCATGATAATATTTTATCATTTTGTTTTATGTTCACTTAAAAATTGTAAAAGCATGGCTTTTGCATTTATGAATTCTTACTATTCAAATATCTTAATTATTATGTCTAGTCACATCTAACAGTAATGTGTTTTCCTTCCATTCCTATTCCATCCATTCTATTCCTACCTATTTGTGAATATGTCAGTTAGTGTGTGTCTTTAAATGATAAAGACTTTTCCAAACAAAACAAATCACAATAGCATTAATCATTCTTTTAAGAAAAGAATGTATTTTTTTGTTTTTATGAGTATTTTTGCCTGCATGTATGTATGCATACCACATACTGGCTGGAGCCCATGTAGGACAGGAGAGGGCATCAGATCCTGTGGAACTGGAGTTATAGATAGTGTTAGGTTGCATGTGGGTGCTGGGAACTGAGTCCTTGGGGAGAGCAGCAAGTGCTGTTAACCACTGAGCCACTCCCATTCATCACTCTTAAAAACAATTTGTATTTTTAGCATACAACTCCTCAGATAGTCATTGTACAGAATTGTGTTATCTTGTCCCCAGTCTAGTTTTACATAGAATTGTTCTTTGATAGTGAACTAAATGATGATTGTGTGATCCATGGTGTGGCCCTAGCCTCCTAGTTCCTTTCTACAGTGGGCTAGGTGGGCACTGCAAAGCGAGCTGTGGGCTAGGCACTGTAGTGATAAAGTTTCCCAGGGAAAGCATAAATAAACAGGATAGGTGTTTCATCTTTTTCTTTCTTTTCTTTTCTTTTTTAAAGAGTTTATTTTTATTTTTGGTGGTACTGGGCTGCAATCCAGGGCCTGGCACATGCAGGCAAATGCTTTACCACTGTGCTATACACCCTTAGTCCAATTTTATTTTTTTGAGACGAGTTCTCAATATTTAGCTCTGACTGTTTTGGAACTCAATATGTAGACCAGGTTGGCCCCAAACGTACAGAGATTCTCTGCCTTGCTTTTGCTTCCAAGTGCTGGAACTAAATGTGTGTGCCATTATATCTAACATATATTATTTTTTTTAAAAGGAAACTAAATAATAACTCATCTGGTAAATATTTGAACACATTTTTATTTATAAACCTTTAAACATTTTATTAGTATTCTGTGTTTGTGGGTCATTGATCTGTGATTGTTGATAAGTATGTGCCCTGGCATGCTTGTTGCAGTCAGAGGACCACTTTGTGATGTAGATTATGTCCTTTCATTTTAAATGGGTTTTGGGGATCAGGCTCAGGTCCCCAGATGATATATGACAAGAGCCTTGACTGTCTGAACAGTTTTGCCTGTCCCTAGACACCCCTTCCCACTTTTCATGTGTTTATATATGTCCTCTTTGTGTGTGTATGCACATTTGCATTTGTGTGTGTGCACATGTGTATCTATTTGCTTGGGTGTGGAGGCCTGAGGTTGATGTCTAGACTCTGAGCAGATTGTCCCCCACCTTATTCTTTGAGGCAGAGTCTCTGTATCAAGCCCAGAGCTCAGCAATATGGCTAGTGTCTCTTGTTAGCTTGCATCAGGGATCCCCTATCACACTCACACAATGTGTACATGGGATCTGGCAATCTGAACACTCATCTGTTTGCACAGCAAGTGGCTAAACCACTGAGTGATCTCTTCCCCCATCTTTTTGTTTTAACACATCATCCTGTAGTTATTAGAACAGTATTGATTTTTATATATTTTGCTTCTTTTAAAACACTAGTTTACAATAAGAAAATCTGACTTGATAACAAAACTGATTTATTGACATCTTTTTACAATGGCAGTTTTTGCTCTTTAAGTTTGTTAGTCCTAACACTATACAAAGATACCTGGCTAAACTATTAACTTACAGAAAGTGAATCCATGTAATCCAAACCGAGGGAGAATATGACACTGAAATGCTTCTGTGAGTGTGTTGCTATTGGATAAAATTTCAAGGTGGGAAATAACTTCATTGTTTAGTGTGAGACAGTCAGTTTACTACATTCTACTTTGTTGCTTTTAGAAAATGCATTTATTTTGATGGAGGGGCTAGAGAACCTAGGGGAAACAAAACCCCTTTAAAGTCTTTGCTTTTCTTGAGTGGGAAATCCATTTACTTAGATGCCAGAGGATACATGACAGTGTCTCCTTCCCCATGTTTCCCCTTTCAGTCTTTGGAGCTCACTGAGCCCAGGGCCTTACACGCGTTGGGTAAGTGCTCTACCAGTGAGCCTGAACCTCCCCATGCTCATGGGCTACCTGTTAGTGATGACAAAGGGGCTTAGTTTATATTTTTCAAAAGATGCTGAGTTTTTCAAAAGTTTGGTTTACTACTTATATATAATTTTGTTTTTTTCTTAGTTTGACAATTTGCTTCTGTTTATTGTTTACTGTTTCTGTTTACTTTTCTAATTGTTTATATTTAGTCATTGAGTCATTTTAAAGCTCCTCTAGTATTTGTTGAAGCTTTTAAAATATTGACTTAATTATTATAATTCTTTTTGTTTAAACACTGTTTTTTTCTTTTTTAAAGTTAGGGTCTCATGTAATCTATGTTTCCAATTTACTGTGGAATTATAGTTGACTTGAACCCCTGATCCCCCTGTTTATATTTCCCACCTCTTTTGGCTTTGTTTAAATCATTTTCAACCTTTTAGGATATTTATACATACTCTAAAATTTCTAAAGAAAGTTTCTTGTCAAGCCTTACTGAGTATCTTGACTTCTAAAAACAACAGAGGCTAGTTTTATATGTACTATTTCTAAAGCCGAGAGATGGTGCTCATTCTTTCTTTTTAGATCTCTCTGAAAGTGTCTTTCTGTAGAGGTGAGGTGTACTAAACTTTGAAAGTTAAAGGGGGAGTACGAAGGAGTGGGAGGGTGTCACTTAGAAACACTGCAGGTAGTAAGTAAGTAAATAGAGAGGGAGAACAGAGGAGTGGGAGGGTGTCACTTAGAAATACTCCAGGTAGTAAGTAAGGAAAGTACTCCAAAGACATAGCCTCATTGACAGACTTTCTCCAGTCAGACCTGCCTTATAACTGATCACCTCTAATTTGTCCATCTATTGAGGATGGTCTTTACCATATTTTTGATCCACTCCATTCAATAGCACCACTAGTCATTACTAACCCTTTAATACATTAGCCTTTGGGACCATTTAATGTCCATATCATGATAACCAACAGGAGCCTATAGGGAATAAAATAGGACGTAAGGTGTTCTGAAATGTGGTAGAGGGCTGGAGGGATAGCTCAGTGGTAGAGAACATTTTCTTTTCTTATAGAGGACCTGAGTTTGATTCCCAGCACCTACATGACAGCTTACAAGTGTCTATAATTCTAGTTCTAGGTAAATGCACTCTTCTGACTTCTGTGGACACTAGGCAAGCACATGGTACATAGACATACGTGCAGGTAAAACACCCAGACACATAAAATAATAGTACTAAGAAAAATAAATATGGCAGAATGGACCAAATGATGGAACATTTACTTTGAAGTTTGTGAGGACCTATGGCGGTTTTGTATTGGGGTTACTAAGATGGTTAAATAATTTTGTTTTTAAAGATAAGATCTTGGAACTCCCTGAGTAGACTAGAATGTCCTCAAACTCACAGCGATTCTCCTGCCTCTGTGTCTTCAGTGCTGAGATTAAAGGCATGCGGCACCACGCCCAGATAAAATATTCTTGAGAGGCTTTTGGTGCTGGCAGTAGAGTGGTGCTGATAAGTGTTGGAACCAAACAGGTGATTTTTGAGCAAGAAGTGCTTCTCATGTCTTCAATGTGTTACTGATTTTAGCTCCTGTTACTAAAATCAAACAACCTTTTATTAAAAAGTGCTTAGTTGATGATGAAATTTCGTGGAGGTCTTATGATAAGTGAAGGCTTATCTTCCCATGTTGTGTAGATTTCAAGGGCATGAGCTGAGCTACGGGCCTTAGCATGGGATTCCTGGTGGTGAGATACTGAGGAGGATAATTATGAATTTTAGGGTTGTGGTCTTACTTTGTGCTTTGCCTATACTGTGCCTGAGGCTCACGGTTCAACATCTCACCACAGTCGGTCAGTCAAACAGAAAGAGGAGGAGGAGGGCGAAGAGGAGGAGGATGAGGAGGAGGAGGAGCGCACACACACACACACACACACACACACACACACACACACACACGCATATATTCCCACAAAGATAAAAAACACATACACAAAAATCACAAAACTGACAACAAACAAACAAGCCCAGATTTTTGAGATGTACAGGCTCACTGACTTGGGTGTGCTTCTGTGTGGGAAACATGTTACTGTGTCTGAAGTAGACGTTGCTATGTTGCTTCATTCTTGAACCCCAGGCTCAAGCCGTCCTCTCTCAGACTTCTGAGAGTTGGGACTATGGGTGTGTGCTCTTAAGCTTAATGTCTTTCCTGGGGTTATGCTTGCTTATACTGAGCATCCCGATGCTTCTTAGTCAGTTAAAAATGAAGTCTGCATCAGAAGATGAGCAGGGAAAAATTGACATTTAGGAGAAGGGGCTATAAAAATACTGCTTGGGTATTTTGCTTTTAATTTAATACATTAATTTTGTTAGTAATTCTTTTTCATTTGTAACCACAGTCTCCGACATGCATGTTGCTTTTTTGGGTCATAAAATCTTCATATACTTTACAAGGAAAAAAATGAAGATCATGTGCTATAGCTCTATGGTATGGTACTTTTCTAGGAGTTTCTGGGCTATCAACTACTTCTCTCTATATACATACACACATAGATATTCTTTATTAAGCATTAACATAATTTACAAAATAATAATGTATGTAGTATCTCTTTACTTCCTCTTTTCTCTCTGTTTCCAGGACACCTTATTTCTTGTTTTACTGACCTCCCAACTGTTGACATTGATAAAGAAAACCTAAAAACAATGTTATTGGAATGTCTCTATATATCATTCTGTATTTTCCTAAAGCTCTTATAAACAAATATGACTTCAAATATTTCATGCCTTTGGTCTACAGAAGGTGGCACACTCTACTTCATAATTGCACCTCATTTTTCTTTATTAGTAGCTTCCCATCTAGGTCTTTCTAAAGCAATATAAACAGCTCTATTGTTTTATAACATAGTTGCTGCAGAATTTTCCATTGTATGAATGGACCATGATTGAGTCTGCGCCTGTTTATTGAGTTTCCTTTCATTCATTTGTAACTAGCAATAATACTGTAAAATCATTTTATATTAGGTCATGCTTTTGTTGTGTTTATAAGGTAGAGTCCTAGTGATGAATTAGAGTCGTGTACAGGTTTGGTATCTATTACCAAATTATTCTCCTGAGAGTGTCTCACCGGCAGTCTTTTTTTTTTTTTTTTTTAACTAGGCAAAGAATTTTATTAACCTTTCCCAAACTTTATTCCCAGGCTTCTTCAGCTTAATTTGCCTCAAAGAATGAATTAGGTATAAGTGAAAACTGAAAAAAGCGGCAGGGTCTGGGGGGCTTGGGCTTAAAAATATGAGAGATCTAGATTTTATCAGATCCATAAAAACAAAGACATTTTAAAAAGCAGTCGTGATGTAAACCAGTGGCTCCTGTAACTAACTTCTGCAAGTGTCCCCTTCTTCAGCAGTTGCTTTGGTTCAGTTTGCCTCCTTCTTAGACGCCTCATCAAAATTCTCCACCAGATCTGGGACTTCATCATCATCCTCCAGTAGCAAGTGGCGCTTTTCTGTCCACAGATTGTTTGGGCAGCTTCAGCCAGTCCCCTTCCTTAAACTAGTCAGACTGTCTGCCTCAAGCTGGTTGAGGATGCTGGGAAGCATTGCTGTCCCGCTGCTTTGTCTCAGTGTGGCCTGTAATGGTGAAGGTGTCTGCTGCCAGAGGTGCCTGAACTTAGGGTTGGTAAAATGGATCCCTTAGTTTGCAAACATGTTCACCTCTTCAATACCAGAATTATTGTTTACCTCTAACTTCCTTAAGGAGAACTGCAGTTTTTTATCGCCTGCTGTGGCTGTTCTGTGAACCACCTTCTTTTATAAGCAGTTCCTTTCCCACCAATGCGCGCTTGTGCCTGCAGTTTGTCGAGGTTTTCCTGGGTCATGATCGTCTCTTTCATCTTGTTGGAGTGGAAGTGGAGCTGCCAGGGTACTAAGATTCATGCTCAGGAGGTCTTGGGCAGATCAGCTGAGATAAGATGCACACATGTGGGGACACCAGATGGCAGCTCTCTCCTGAACTATGTGGTATTTGTAACAGTGTCAGCGACTGCTTTTTTTTTCTTTCTAACTAAAATGATAAATTAGAAATTTAAGCTGAGCGGTGGTGGCACACGCCTTTAATCCCAGCATTTGGGAGGCAGAGGCAAGTGGATTTCTGAGTTCCAGGCCAGCCTGGTCTACAGAGTGAGTTCCAGGACAGCCAGGGCTACACAGAGAAACCCTGTCTCGAAAAAAACCAAAAAAAAAAAAAAAGAAAAAAAGAAATTTAAATTTGCATTTCTGTGACTGAGTTTAAATATGTTTTCATTGAATTGTTCTATTATATCATTTGCCCATATTTATTTAATTACTGGTTTTTAAAAGTACTCTTTTTTTTTTTTTTTTTTTTTTTTAAGAAACTTGATTAAAGAGATTGGTCCCTTTTCTCTGACATCAACAACAGATTGTTCCTTCTTAGATATGCTGCGGACCAGAAGTGTTTCATATTTTAGGGATCTTATTATTAGCAATTGTCACAGCAGGGAAATATTTTATTGCTTATGGTTTTATAATTATTGACAGGATAAGTAAACACATTTGAGGTATAAATCTAGTTGGAATCTGTCATAGTTTAAAACATGTGGAAGAGAGACCTCTTCCCTGCAGAGAGTCTCTAAAATCCAGAAGTTCTCCTAGCTTGCTTCCCAGGACTTAAACATTTATAATGCAAGATGTCAGCACCTCTTAATTTTATTTTTCCTTGGATGTTGTAATCATGAGTAGCCTCTATCAACTGAGTAGAGAGGGAAGTTTACAAGAGCTTAGATATTATCCAGTTTTATATACTTTTTTAAAAAAATGTTTATTTATTTATTTTATGTATGTGAGTACATTGTAGCTATCTTCAGACACACCAGAAGAGGGCATCAGACCCCATTACAGATGGTTGTGAGCCACCATGTGGTATTCTGGGAATTGAACTCAGGACCTTTGGAAGAGCAGTCAGTGCTCTTAACTGCTGAGCCATCTTACCAGCCCCCGGTTTTATGTACTTTTTATTTATGAATCAGTAGTATTTTCTTTTGTGTATTATTCCCAGGACAAAAATAGAAGTATGATCATGTATTGACAATAAGAAAGCTGAATTCTCTTTAAGAGATTATTAAATTAAAAGTTAAAATAAGGTTTTAGGTAAGTTTATATGTAAGCTTATACTGTGAATCAGCAGACAACTCAATAATTAACTCATGGGAATCTGGAACTTGGTCTCACAGTGTCATGAACATAATTCCTCTCATCTCTTTGTCCTCAACAATTAAAATTGGAAAACAATCATATGATCAGGAACAACTTTGTGCACCAATGACATAATCCATTATTTCTTCTCTGTGAGCTGAGCAGCATGCCAGGGCAGAGGCAAACAGACATAGTCAATTCTTAAGATCTTAAGTTAAAAAGGACAGGGCTCCCACAGCATGGCAGCAGGTTTACAGATGCCCACATCATGGTTGCTGAGATGACAAAGGCCAGCAAAGGCTAAAGGTGAGAGTGCTTTAGGGCCTGTTTTGGCAGTTTCCTGAAATGCATCTTTGTGGGGCAGTGGTCTGCTCAGGTAACTTAGGCTCAGTCGAGTATTTGGCTTTGAGCCCTGGAGCCTCAGTGGGCAGTTTTCTGCTTACAGGGGGCGGAAGGAGCTCGGCCATAACTCCTGATTCTTTGGCTCCTACTTCAGTCACAACCCCTCACAGCTGCCCCCAAAGGAGATGTGTGCTCTATCAGGCAGACAATGCCCCAAGCTCCAGCATTCTAGCTGGACCCTACCAGTCATTTGACCACAGCCAGGCATGCCACGCCCCATACAATAAAAGGGGTGGTTTGTCCCCTCCTTGTTCTCTTGCTCTTTGTCTCTTCTCTTGCTTTTGCCCTCTTTCCTCTCTTGCTCTTCCTCTCTTACCTTCTTCCTCTTTTTTTCTTGCTTTTTGTTCTCTTCTCTTGCCTTCTTGCTCTCTTGCTTTCTTCTCCTCTCTTCCTCCTCTCTCTTTCACTCTCTCTCTCCTTCTCTTCTCCTCTCCTCTCCTCTCCTTCCTCTCCTTTCCTTCTATCTACTTGACCGACCTGTTTTCTCTTTCCTACAATAAAATATCTCATTTATACATCACCTCCTTTTTGACTAACACGTGCCCCACCCGCAGGCCCCAGCACCATGGAGAGAGAGAGACCCAGGCTGCAGCAGTGAGTTGGCCTTTGGTACAATACATCTTTTTAAGCATAACAACTTGTCCAAGATCCAGGTGATTTTGGGGAGTGGGAGCTGTAGCTATGGAATATTCCATTGCAGGACAAGGATTGAGATATGCAGCTGGAAGTAAGACCAAGAGCAAAACACTGACATCTCTCTTAGCCCTGTGGAGAGATACAGTCTTAGGATCAGAATAGGCCTTCATGGTGGGTACATGCGTACTCTATGGCAGTCTGGGTGCATGGGTGTTGGGACAGTGCTGATGTGGAGGCATATCTGACCACTGGAGTTTGCAGTAACAGTATACTTTTGGCATTATAGAAGACTTTTGGCCTCTAGAGAATTCTTTCTTGCTTTTGAGTATTTTAGGCCACCCAACCTTATGCTATCCTTCCACTCAGATGCTTAAAGATTTTTGTTTTCCTGCAATATTTGATAAATATTTAGTTTTTTTCCATGTTGGAGAGTGAACTCTGTAACTTTAATTTTTTTCAAAACCCATTTTTAATGATGGTTCTTAAATACTTTAAGCTGCCTTCTAGCCCACCACCCATCAGAAGGAGTGGGAAAGAAAGGATACAGGGGAAGTAGATCTGTTTAGAAGTGGTTCTTTGGAGCAACTCCCATCTGTGTTATCTGGAAATTGACAGTTCAGTTCACAGGTCAGCAGCAGCACCATCCACTCACAAACATTTTACGGATACACCAGCAATCCAGTTCAGTAGAATTGGTATAGCAAACACGAATCGGCAGCCAAGCCAGGCCTCAGCCTCAGCACAAGTCAGCAGGAGGGACCAGGGCCAACAGAAATGGCAGGAAAAGTTCTCAGCTGTGCCTCTCTCTGCAAAGCAAATATTAGCAAAGACTCGAGACCAACAAGTGTTGCACAGCCAGCTCTGTAAGCAAGCCAAGCTCAGCCTCCATCACTGTCCATAGAGTCCTCTCTATACCTTCCAAACACCATGTGTTCTCAGTGAGTGTCTTGCCTCAACACATGAGTCTATCTTAGCTGACATCACTCTGCCAAACAGCCCTAGTCTGATGAAATGACAAGAAGCCCCAACATACCGTACGTACACCAGAAGTTTTTTTAGTGCATTTATGTCTATGGAGTTCTGACAAATGGAGCTCAACAACACATGTAAGGTGGATCAGTAACATGCATGTCGTTAGCAAAGAATACTTCATCATGTGTCCTTTCATGTGCTTGCTTTAGCAGAACATCCTTTCACCTATGTCTGCTTCAGTGAAATGTTCCTTGATGTGTTTGCCCCAGCAAAACATCATCCAACATAACTGACTTCCCAAAGAACCCTTAAGTCTCCACTTCAGAACTCAGTTCCCCTTGAGTGACAAACAAGTGCTTTCCTGCTGGGTGACACCCTTAGCCATAGTCATATACATCTTTGATCAGTTTGAAATGTGTTTTACTTTCAAGCATGTTTCCAACTAAATTTTTCCATACTTATGACTTCTTGGCTATTCTAGTGCAATCTTATTGATTTTTAAAAATCTCCTTAGTGTCTTGAGATAACACTTAAAATGAAACTCAGAAAAGCCATACTGTATAGTGGTGGGGTACATAGACGTTGGAGTTAGCATGCCTTGGTTTTATTTCTAATAGCAACACTTTCCGGTTCTGAAATCTTGTGCATCTCTTTGTGTATGCCTCAGTTCCTTGAACTAAGAATGGTACAGCAATTTATATATTTTGTAGAATATGAAATGAGTTAATATATATAAACTCTTAGTTCTTGATACAGAGAAAGTGTTTTAACATTGCCTTTATTATGGTAATTTTATATATTTTGAGTCTATTTGTGGATTTTCTATTCTCATCCATATCTAGCTGACATTCATGTGCAGGTATTACACTTAAAAAAACCTGTTTTGAATTATGCTTTAATCTTCTGATGGAGCTACTTCCATTGTTCCTCTTTTTTTCTCTCTTATGTTTCTTGGCTATTCTTGCTTGATTACTTTTTCCAAAGATTGTTTATTTAATTTATTTTCTACTTCCAATAGAAAGAAAAAGGCAGAAAAAGTTAAAAAGCATATAGTGTTCTTTGTTTTTAAATTCATTTTCTGCAACAGCTAACCCATTTTAAGTTAATAATTTCTCAATTTATTTTTCTAATCTCTGTGTTTTGTTGTTGCCAAATTCTTGTCATGACTTTATTGACAGGTATAGGATTTCTGGTTTATCCCAGTATGCTTTGGATAGTGTGGATGTCTTAACAGTATTTCTAGGTTATTCTTATTCCTGAGCATTTTTAGATATTGGTGAGGATTAAGACTAAAAATATAAATTATTTTCAAGAGACATTTTTTTTTTCAGAGAAATTGTGCAGTGATTCAAGAATGCATTCTGAGCGTGATCTGTTCAAGGGATCTGCGGTGTAGAGATTGGGTTGTCACCAAAAGTTTATTAGCAATTATTGCAAGAAATAATCTTGGTGTTTATTTGTGATTGAATTGTAGATATTTTAAAGTTACAAATTAACCAGTCAATATATGTTACATTAAAATTTTATTGTAAAATAAGATAGAACATATGAACAAACAAAACAAATAAAATGAAGGGCGAATAGCCAGGAAAACATTGCCCAGTGTAAACAATATAATAATTATAACTTTTTTGGAATCTCTTTTATAGCATTTTTTTCCTCCTCAAATGTAGACTTAAAACTATTAAAAATTTCTTCTTCATTATTCTCTTATCCAACAACATATTCTTGGGTTACAGTTTAGTTTTGCTTATTTGTAATTAATTAATCAACTAATTAATTTGATTCTTTGAGACAGGTGCTCAGTGTAGCCACAGCTGGCCTTGAACTTGCTATGTGACTGAAACTGGCCTAAAATTTCTGCACTCTCTACCTTCACCTCCTGAGTGCTAGAGTTACAGGTGTACAATACCACTCCTAGCCTAATATACTTTGAAAGTATCAGACAAACTTATTAACCTGGAACTTGTGACATTTCATGGTGTTTCTGGCTGGATTTTTGTTCATTGAATGCTCGTGATATAGTTAAACATGCCCTTTGTGTTTCCTGGATTTTGACAGCACAGTCTAGAGCCTTGGTCAGACTCAGCCTCGATTCCTATAACGAGACTGTAGGTGGCGCTGTGTTCTTTCACTGGAAGCAGTTTGCCTTGTTTCTCTGCGTGGGCGATGTTATCAGCCCTGGTAGTCACTATCCGGATGCATTTATTTCCCTGGATCTAAAAATCATTTTAACAAGAAATGTTGATAGTGTCTGTCTGTCTTTCTCTCTCTTTCTTTCTCTTTCTCTCTCTGTGGTGTGTGTGTATTTAACTGGAACCTTTCAATGAAGAAATAGTTGTTTACCTGGTGGTATGATCACTAGTGTACATTTATAGAAGGCAGAATAAATGCATAATTTTTTCCTTTAATTAACTAATTTTCACAGTAGCAGATATTTCTGCCTTATAATTTTTTTTACAGCAGTGGTTCTCAAGGGTTGCATATCAAATAGCTTGATCAGGTATTTACATTATGATTCATAACAGTAGCAAAATTACAGTTATGAATTGGCAATGAAAATAATTTTATCTTTGGGGGGGTCACCATAATATGAGAAACCGTGTTAAAGGGTCGCAGCATTTGGAAGATTGAGAACTACTGCCTTAGAGGAAACCAGTGAATTTGTTCTTGTGATTTAGGAATTTCATGAACGAATGGATGATTGTAATGGCTCTCAACACTGAACTACAGATTGCTTTGTCTTTGATCAATAGGGTATTCTCTAGACTGGCGTTCTCTCTCTCTTTTTCTTTTTAAGATTTATTTATTTATTTTATGTATATGGGTACACTGTTGCTGTCTTCATGTCTTCAGACACACCAGTAGAGGGCATTGGATCCCATTACAGATGGTTGTGAGCCACCATGTGGTTGCTGGGAATTGAACTCAGGACCTCTGGAAGAGCAGTCAGTGCTCCTAACCACTGAGCCACCTCTCCAGCCCTCGATTGGCTCTTGAGTCTTTTTGTCAGAGCCTTTTTGATTCAATTATATTCCTGCTATTGTGTATGACAAGATAATTTAAGCTTGGGTTTTTCATGATTTTCCTTGGTCAGAAGTGCTATTGCAGGGTTTCAGTCTGGGTACTATGCACAATCGTTTTTTACTTTGTCGGTTCTTGCTCTTGTAGTTTTCACTACACACATATTTTTAAATAATACCAATTACAGTTTTATGTACTAAAGTGTGTGTGTACATGTATATGTGTATGTAGTAGAGCCAAAGATTGATTATCTTCTGAGTTCCTAGTGATATTCCTGTTAAGTAAGAGGTTAGTTGTTCTGACCCTTACAGGTTGAACATGTTCCTTTCTATATCTGCTTAAAAGTGTTTTCATCACGAAGGGCTGTTAGGTTTTGGCAAGTGTATATTTTGTGTTTATGGAGATGATCATACGATTTTCCTTGTCATGCTATTCATACAGTATATATAATTTATTGCTCTTTGCTGTATGTACATATGTATGTGTGCACGAGTATGTGTGTTTGCATGTGTAGGTGCCTATGCATGCTTACATATGTGGAGGCCAGAGCTCAACCTTGTTTGTTTTTTTTTTTTCATCCATTGTCTATTTTTTTTAATTGTTTTTTCACCCATGTTTTCTCACTGGCCTGGAACTCTTCACATAGCTTAGGCTGCTTGGCAAGCAAGCCCCAGGGATCCAGGTTGTCTCTGCCTCCTCAGGACTGGCATTAAAATTAATGCCACTTTATTTGACTTTTATCATTTGTGGGTTTTGGGCCTTGAACCTAGGTCCTAGGTATTTTACTGACAGAGGCATCTGTACAGCCCCATATTTATTAATTTTTATATGTTAAACTAAACTTGTATTTCTGGAATAAATATGACTTGCTTTTTGTATAGAATTACTTGTATATATTGCTAATATTTTTGTCCTCATGTATTAGTGATCTCTCCCGTACTTTGTTATGTCTACTACAAGGGTAATACTGTTGGGAAGTTTTCTTTCTCTTCAGTGTTTTTGAGGAGTTTGTGAAGAATTACACTAGTTCGTTTTTTAACAGAAACTATCAGAGTTCCAGCTTTACTTTTTGCATTGGTTTTTGAGTAATATCTCTTTATTTGTTTCCAGTCTATTTATCTTTTCTCTTTCTTCTAGATCTAATTTCAGGAATAAGTAGTTTTCTAGGAATTTGTTCCTTTTATCTAAGTTGTTACTTTAGACATACAGCTCAGTTCAGGGTATTCCTTTGTGATCTCTCTCTCTCTCTCTCTCTCTCTCTCTCTCTCTCTTCTGTAAGGATAGTAGTAATGTACTCTCTTTCATTTTTGATTCTAATGATTTGAGTCTTTTTGTTTTTCTTGATCAATCACACTAAATTTTGTCAATGTTTTTCTTTTTTCTTTTTCTTTTTTTGGTCTTACTTGACTTGAATTTGAGAGTTCTTTAGATAACCTATTGTGAGATATTTGATTTTCAAATATAGTCTATAGTTTACCATTTTATTCATTATATATGTATATATGTCCATATGTCTATAGATTTGATAATGTTCGATTCGTTAGTTTCCCCAGGGAATGTGCTTTTGGGTCTCAAGTCTAAGATATAATAGTTCATACTTTGTGGAAAAAAAAAAGATTATTCTTTTATATTTTCAAATCTTACTGTTCTTTAAGGCTTCAGATTAGTAACTATAAAATTAACAATACATTTTAAAGTAGCTTTGAAGCATTCAGTGACTGGAAGATTGAATGATAATAGTGGTAGGATGTTTGAACAATAGGAATATTAAATAGTATGTGATTTTACAGCTATAAACACATAGACACAGTATTGAAGTGATTGATTTGAATATGGGATGTGTGACCGTTTGCTCTCTCTCATATCCTGTAGTGTTTCAGTCCATGTAATGGAAGTTCAGTGGACTTCTGACTACTTGTCACCAGTGACAGATTTCTGATTTTTAAAATATGACAGTGTTATAAATCACTAGTTTGCTAGATTGAACTAGTAATCTATTAAAGAACATGGCTGTATTTACTGTAGATAAATGCAAATTTAAGAAGGTTCTGTGTATGAAGGTTTAAATGATTTATTATCCTTCAGTGCATTCCTGAGTCTGAAGTTATGTAATGGATTTAGAAAATTTCATTTCCTGTTTGAAGGTTTAAATTTACATATTTTTCTCTAATGCAAGTATTGGAGCTTGGTCAATAGAATATATAGTAAAACTCTGATAATACTATTGCTTAATTTTGGGGTGTTATATTACAATGTCAACTCTTTTAAATGTATAGGGTAAGTGATTAAATATACTTATTTTTGGGGGATCTGATAGAGACTGAGGGAGAATTAAAGAAATGGAATCTTTAAGTGGCTAAAGAATTTGTGTTCACATGAGCTTTATTATTTTTTTTCTATCAAGTTGCAATTCATATTGGTTTTAATCTGGCTTTTCTTTTCGATAGGAACTAAGCAGTGGAACAGCTAATCCTATAACAAGTCCTTAGTCCACACAGTTGTTTTGTCTTATATTGTTTTAAGACAGTCATTTCAATTGCTGAGGCTGTAGTGTGTATCAGAACATAGCTTGTTTGTTTATTTACTTGTTTGTTTCTGAGGCTGGCCCATGGGTTTTAGCCCAGACTGCCTTGAACTTGTGGTGTTCTTGCCCCATGCTCACCACGGCTGGGATTATAGACATCATACCTAGATCTACTTATTTTTAAAATTGAACTTTTCTGACGTTTTCAGAGTCACATGCAGTTGAAAAAATTAAGAAGAGAAATCCTATCTTCTTCCTCTACTTTCCTCCAGTGTGCAAATCTTACAAAAACACTGTAGTGATAGGATGGAGATTAAGACGCTTCCCAGCACACGTGGGTGCCTCCTGATGGCCTCCTAGCCGGGCCTCTGGACTGCCGAAAACCACAAGTCTTTTTTCTTTTCCATTATTTTGCCAGATGAAGAATTTTATATAAATGGAATAGTATGAATTTCTGTTTTTTTTTTTTAAATCTAGTACAATACCCTGAAGATTCATCTAGATTGTTGTGAGCATCAGGAGTCTATTTCTGTTTGTTATTACATCGTAGGTAGGGTGAGGGTCTGTTTTCCAGGCTATTTTCTGTTTTCAGGCTATCAATGAGAAAGTAGCTATAAATATCCATGTTATATTTTTTTCCTTTGATACAGAGTTCATTTTTCTGGGGGAAAAATGCAAAATGTGCATTTGGTAGCTCAAATAGTAGTGGCATATTTAATTTTTGAAAGAAATTACTGAACTGTTTCTACAGTGGCTGCGCCATTTCACATCCCCACCAGCAACATATGAGGAATTCAGTTTCTCCATAGCTTCAGTAGGAATTGATGTTACTGTTTGTATTTCAGCCATTCTGATTGACATGTCCTGATGCCTGTTTGTGGTTTTACTTTCCTTAATATCTAGTAACGCTGAACTTTATCCAATGCTTATTTGTTTTCTTTGTGTCTTCTGTCAAGTGTGTTCTGTTTCTGCTATTGAATTTGAGAGTTCTTTATATATTTTAGATATACTTCTCTTAAATATTTGGTTTACAAATACAGTCTGCATATAGATTTTTTATAAGCAATAATTTGTAATCTTTGATAAAGCCTAAATCATAAGTTTTTCCCATTTAATTTGCTTCTGGGTATGAAGTCTAAGAACTCTTAAATTAGCCCTGAGAATTTTCTTTTGTTGTTTTTCTAAAAGTTTAACATAGTACATTTCAGCCTGTGATCCGTATTAAGCTGTTTTGGGTTAGGCGTGATGCTTGTAAGCATTTTGTTTGCTTATTGATGTCTAGTTGCTGCAGCCCATGTGCTGAGAGGCTTGTCACCACTAAGGTGCTTTTTACATCCTTGTCAAACCTCAGTTGGGATGGTGTGTTTCTAAGTTTTGTTCTATCCCGTGAACTTAAGACGTCTGTCCTCCTGATGGCTGCTCGTGGTATTGATCACTATAGCTCTGTAGAAACCTGAAGTTAGGTAGGCAGAGCCCTCCTACTTTTTGTCTTTTAAGGTTGTTTTTCTGTTCTAGTTCACTTCCTTCTGTAATAAGTCTTACAATAGTTATTTTGCCTGTCCGTAGAATTCTTTCAGGGATTTATGATAGAAATTGTTAAATGAAGCTATATCACTTTTGGGAAGTGTTGACATATAAATATATGCCTGTTCTCCATTTATTGAAGTTAAACACCCTAGTTCTATATGTTTTGGAGGTTTTTATGGCTAAATTGTTTTTATATGTCTAGTTGTTGTAAATATTGCCATTTTGATTTCATTGCCAGCGGTTTGTTTGTTTGTTTGTTTGTTTTTTACATTTTTATTGGTTCTTTGTGAATTTCCCATTGTGCACCTATGGAAGCTGTAGTGTGTCCCAATGTGCTCCACAATATACACTTTGGTCTATAATTCTTTGCTTGCAAATGTTCTTCACAATTACTCTTTGGTCTGGTACAGCCTCTGGCTTCTGCTACTCTATTAATACTGGAACCTCACTAGGACTCTCCTTGGAGATCCCGTTGTTGCCCTGTGTCATGGAGATCCTGTGGTTTTGGATCTGTAGGACCAGCCCGTTCATGCACCCCAACAGTTCTTTAATGTGGTAGATGTTCGGTTGGGCCAATCCAGAGCTCTGGATCTGGGCGTGAGATGTATGTGAGTTTGTCAGTCCACCAGCTATACATACCATTTTCATGCCCTTGGGGCCAGCTCACAGGCAACCCCTGCTACCAGGACCAGCTCTACCCTGCTGCCCAGGTGAAGTGCAGGGCCCACTCTTACAAGAGCTACAACTGGTGAGGGGCAAGACCAGATCTTCTGCTGTCATGACCCCAGAGCCAGGTCTCATACTTGTGACAGGTGGTAAGGGGCAAACGGGAAGAAGTGAGAAGGGTATCTATCTATCTGTCTCTGTTCCATGCCACAGCATGGGAGACGAGTGGTAGGGCCAGCTCTCCCACACTCATACTCTCTGGCTAGCTTACTAGTAATTACTGCAATTTACAGCCCTCTCTCCAGAGTATTGCAGATAGCTAGGGGCAGTAAGGACAGTTAGGACAGCTCTCCTGCTGTCAAGTCTCCAGGGCTAGCTCTCCCCCATGCTCAGATAAGGGGTGGGGTGAGTTCTGCACAGCCCTCAGACATCAGCATGCCCCTGGGGGCCAGCCCAGACCAGAGGCATCCACCTGACCTTTGGTGGTATTAGACCCCTACTGCTGCAGGGCCAGATGTTGGTAGCATAGACCTTGATCCCACCATTGTCCCAGGTGATATCCCTGGCTGCTCACATCAGGCTGATCCTCACTACCCTTGAGTCTCCAGTTCTCCCTCTCTTCATCGTGCACACATCCTTCTGTTTCTCTTTCTCTTCTATTTCATCATCACTTACTTGTTCTTCTTAGTGGCTGCTGGGGTCTTTTAAGTTTCTGGGATTGTACCAGAAGTGGTCTCAGAAGTGCTATACCCTGCTCTCAGGCATGATCTGACACACCCCTACCCCTCGTCCTACCTGGCGCTGGACTGGAGGTCATCTTAGTCTAGCTCCCAGTCTGGGCCCCTGGTGCTGGATTGGTGGTCCCCTCAGGCTTGCCTTTGTCAGAGAGTGTTTGGGCACTAATTATTCAGAGTCACAGATCAGAACACTGAGAGTAGACATAGCCTCTCTCCTCTCTGCCACCTACTGACGCACACGTGACACAACAGCTCATCTGCAATGCCCCCATATTGCCATTGTTAATAGAATTGTACTTCTGTGTGTCTTGTAACCTGACCTTACTGGAAGATCACTTTCTTTTCTTTTTTTTTTTTTAGTCTTCCAGATGCTAGTGTGTTTTATTTATTACTTATTATTTTTCTTCCATTTACTTACTTATTTACTTATTTATTTACTTACTTACTTTACACTGTTATTGCATCCCCCTCCCCCGCCCCCAGTCCTCCCTCCCCTTTATGTCTGAGAAGCAGGAGACACCCCTGGACACCAGTCCCCCCCTGCCCCCCCCCCGCCCCTCCCCGCACAGGCACATCAGGTCCCTGCAGGCAGGACTAGGTACTTTCTCTCCTACCGAGGCCAGACCAGGCAGCCTAGTTAGGGGTGCGGGATCCACAAGCAGGCAGCAGAGTCAGGGTAAGTCCCCACTCTAGCTTTTGGGAGTCCCACATGAAGACCAAGCTGCACATCTGCTGCATATGTGCTGGGGGTGGGGGTGGGCTTGTGGGGAGCTAGGTCCAGCCTCTGCTTGCACTTTGATTAGTGGCTCAGTGGTTAAGAACGCTGGCTGTTCTTCCAGAGGAAGGCTGCTTCTCATCTTTGTTAAGAAGGTTTGTATTCCTGAGAGGTAGCCTATATGTGCGTGTGGCTGGTAGATCCAACTTAAAAGTTTTTTTTAATCTTTTTTTCTGTCTTTGTTTTGAGTTGAGAAGCACAAAATTGTGTTCATTTTGAAGCATTTAATAGAAATACCCAGAGAAATTATGTGGACATAGTTTCTTTTTGTTGTCGTTTAAAATTACAGATATTTCCATAATAGTTACAGGGTTATTAAAATTTCCTATTTTATCTTGAGAAGGCTATGGTAGCTTGTATTTTTGTATAAATTGGTGAATGCCCTCTAAATTGGCAAATTTTGTGTTTAAAGTTGTTTATGCTATTCTACTTTTTCTCTCAAGCTCCTCCCCCACCCTAACACACTTTTTTTTTTTTTTTTTTTGGAGACAGGGCTTTAAAAATGTTTCATTCTAGATACTGGCAGTTTTGATTTTTGGCTTGCTGTTTTGTTTCTCCAAAGCTATTCAATTATATTGATATATTCAAATAATCTTTTTATTTCACTGATAGCTTTCTGTTGCTTTTGGTTGTGTTGGTGTCTGCTCTTTGTTATTTCTTATCTTTTGCTTCCTTCTGCCTAATTTTGCTTTTTTTAAAAAACTAGGTTTTCAGAAAAATTTAAATTGAAAATAAAGTTATGCCGGGCGATGGTGGCGCATGCCTTTAATCCCAGCACTTGGGAGGCAGAGGCAGGTGGATTTCTGAGTTCGAGGCCAGCCTGGTCTACAGAGTGAGTTCCAGGACAGCCAAGGCTACACAGAGAAACCCTGTTTCGAAAAAAACCAAAAAAAAAAAAAAAAAAGAAAAGAAAAGAAAGAAAAAAAAAGAAAATAAAGTTATTTTCCTACAAGTATATCCTGGTCATGGGTTTTTCCTTTCTCATCTCCTCCTAGCTCCTCCCGACCTCCTCACCCCCGATGCCTTCTTTTTTATGGAGTTTTATTATTTATTATTTTTATGTGTATGTGTCTCTGTATGTGCCCAAGGAGGTCTGAGAGGTGTTAGCTTGAGTTTCAGGCAGTAGTGAGTTGTTTGATGTGAGTGCTGGGAATCAAATTCAGGTTCTCTGTAAGAACAATGTATGCTCTTAACCACTGAGGCATTTCTCCAGCCTCCCACCCGCATCTCTTAAGAAAACAAATAGACAATATAAAAGACAAACAAGAATAAAACAAAACTATCACACTAACAAACAAAAAAAGGAAAAACAAAAGAAAACCCAAGAAATGAACACACACACACATACATACATACACACATATGCACACATACACACACACACATATACATATGTTTAATCCTCAGTCTGTTTAGTATTACTTGTATGTACATGATTTCAGGTATTGGTATTGGTTTTAATTTTGGCATTGGATAACTGTTTAGGGGGCTCATTCCTATTTCTCTCATTTTCAGTGTTCCTTAGTTCTTCAGTTTGTGTGGATATGGGGACCTATGAGATTGCTCTCTTCTAGGTTGGCATGTCCAGCGATAGTGTGCTTTTTCAGGTCTTGTTTATGCAGCCATACTGCTGAGGTGTTGTCATGAGTGATGTTTCCCTGTCATTTCTAGGACATACATTCTCACTGCAGATTTCCTAATCCTCTGGCCCTTAAATTTTTGCCCTCCCTCCCCCCATGTTCTCTGAGCCTCGGGCATAGTAGTTATGTATGTATCAATTGTGGTTTTTCTGTAATGGTCTCTGTAGCAAAGAGAAGCTTCTTTCATGAGTGGTGAGAGTTATGTTTATCTGTGGATTTAAAGATAGAGATGTAGAGCGTGGTATGGAATTACGCCGCCTTAGTGAAGTGGTGATAGTAGGTTCTCCTCTCATTTGAGAGGTTGTTTGGCTTAGGTAGTTGGCTAGGTTTCCAATATCAGGCATGATTTGTTTTTCCTGTTGAGTGGGTTTTAAGTCTAATTAGAGAAGTAGTGGTTACCATCAGATATGAGCGCCACTATTGCGCTGTTAGGGTTATTGTGCCGCAGCAGTCACTGTAGTTGATGGGTGTTACAGCCGGGTAGGGCTTAGTTGCTTCTTTCCCTTGGAATCTTGCACAGCACTTTCTAGTACTCTGGCTTTTTTTGTTTGTTTGTTTGTTTGTTTTTTGTTTTTTGTTGTTTCGAGATAGAGTTTCTCTATGTAGCCCTGGCTGGCCTCGAACTGAGAAATCCGCCTGCCTCTGCCTCTCAAGTGCTGGGACTAAAGGCGTGTGCCACCAATTTGGGAGCCTTTCAAGTTAGATCAATCTTGGATCCCCCTGGTCTTTTGTCAGAAGTAGCAACAGCAGCTAACCTTCAACCTGTGTAAAGCAACCAAGGGGAGCATCAATGATCTATATTGTTATGGAGGTTTCCAGGACTCTCCTGACTGAGAATTCAAAAGGGGATTTCTTATGCCTAATATTGGTTTTTTTGTTAGTCTATGTCTCTTGGGTGGAGTATTGTCAGCCTAAATTGGATAGCTTCATTTAAACTAAGTCACTCTCTCTCCCCTTCTTTCTCTCCCTCCCCTTCCACCCTCTCTTTGTCTCTGTGTCTCTCTGTGGGTGTTTGTGTTTTGTGTGCATGCGTGTTAGAGTTATTTTTAGCTTTTTGAGAATTCTCCACACTAATTTCTGTAGTGGCTTCACCAGTCACACCAACATTGAATAAGGCTTCCCTTTTCCCCATATCCCTTCTAGCATTTCTTGTTAATCTTAGCCACTCTTGACTGGGGTAAGATGAAATATCAAAAATTTGCATTTCCCTTATTGCCAAGGATAACGAACACCTTTGAGATGCTTATTTCTTAAATTTTTGATTTATTTTTTATTTTATGTGTATGGTTGTTTTGC